>OZ026519.1:80363191-80467438 GCA_964019695.1 Loripinus fragilis
AATAATCCATAAACACTTTTCCTGCCAATCACTACTTTTGTCGTCTGCATAGTGTTCGCTCTCATGATAAAATCTAGTATGTAATGCACTTAAAATATATTAATAATCCATTAACCCTTAAAGCGCCAAGAAAAAAATGCATCTGATTAAGTCATCTGCTGAAGTCGTCTGCTGCAAATAATTGCCTAGCATTACTGACAAATTAAGTAAATAGGCAAACAGCATGGACCCAGAACAGACTGCTCCTATAGGAGCAGTCTGCTCTGAGTCCACACTGTTTGCCATAGGAGCTTCCTTAACATTTCAGCAGACGAGAAAAGCAGAGGCCTTTTGTTGCGATTGCTGCATTAAGAGTTTACACTTTTCCAGCCAATCACGACTTTTGTCCTCAGCTTATGTTCTTAGGTTGCCTATACATATTGCAAGCAATATGGACCCAGAAGGGAGCAGTCTGATCTGGGTTCATAGTGTTTGCTTCCATGATAAAATCTAGTCTGAAGTGCACTTAAATATATGCAACAGACGTGAAAAACATGCAACATTTTCAGGACAAAAAAATTTGCAGGATAAGGTTTAGGTTTAACACTTAAATGCCAATATATATCCTGCTGCTGTGTGTGTGTGTGTGTGTGTGTGTGTGTGGGGGGGGGTTATCATATACCTTGTGGTGCTGAAAAAGGTGGCTATTTGGCACGCACATCGGTACTGTCATATCCCCCCTCCCCCTAGATATACTGGAAAATTTCTCTAGCAGGCATTATTTGTGATAGAGCCTGCTCATGTTACTACCATAGAACAACAACCTGCACATGACTGGATTTTAGCTTTTTACATCTGTTTATAGCCAATCAAATACCATGTTACAGCTGTTTCTAGCCATCAAATATCATGTCACAGCCATTTCTAGCCAATCAAATACCATGTAACAGCTGTTTCAAGCCAATCAAATATCATGTTACAGCTGCTTCTAGCCAATCAAACATTACAGCTGTTTCTACCCAATCAAATATCATGATACAGCTGTTTCTAGCCAGTCCAAGTTGTTTCTAGCCAATCGAATATCATGTTACAACTGTTTCTAGACTATCAAGTATCTCAAATATCATGTTACAAATGTTTCTTGCCAATCAAATATCATGTCGCAGCTGTTTCAAGCCAATCAGGTATCATGTTACAGCTGTTTCTAGCCAATCAAATATCATGTTACAGCTGTTTCTAGCCAATCAAATACCATGTCACAGCTGTTCTTAGTCAATCAAATATCATGTTACAGCTGTTTCTAGCCAATTAAATACCATGTTACACCTGTTTCTTGCCAATCAATTATCATGTTACAGCTGTTTCTAGCTAATAAAAAATCATCATATCACAGCCATTCCTTGCCAATCAAATATCCAGTAACAACTGTTTCCAGCCAATTTAATATCATATTACAGCTGTTTCTAGCCAATCAAATATCATGTTACAGCTGTTTCTAGCCAATCAAATATCATGTCACAGCTGTTTCTAGCCAATCAAATATCATGTCACAGCTGTTTCTAGCCAATCAAATATCAAGTTACAGCTGTTTCTAGCCAATTAAATACCATGTTACATCTGTTTCTTGCCAATCAATTATCATGTTACAGCTGTTTCTAGCTAATAAAAAAATCATCATATCACAGGCATTCCTAGCCAATCAAATATCAAGTAACAACTGTTTCTAGCCAATTTAATATCATGTTACAGCTGTTTTAGCCAATCAAATATCTTATTACATCTGTGATATAAACTCAATAAAGATAACATGGGTGGACGTTCAAACTTTTCAAAATTCTGAACTTTTGAAATTAAAATTTTAAAACTTGCAGTATGCCTTCAAAATAGTAATATTTCAAGTTTAAATGGTTAATTGTCTATAGATAAACTGTAAATATATCAGAAAAGCCATTTTAATCTGACTAGGGGAAAATGGGGCAAGTGGACACCTTAAGCATTTTCGGGGCCACAAACTGAAAACAAATAACAGTTAGAGTAAAAGATATGTCTTAACTTAAGGACATACCATTATGAAATTTCTTAGTACGTGAAAAACATTTCTATTCATTTCCGGTTTTAACTGGCCCTTACCCGATATTGTGTACCCAAACTGACCATTTACCCCACCATGTCGGGGCAAATGGACACCCTCGACATCATTGCACATTCAGGGTGATACAGGGCCCATGATGCAATTAATGTATATTTTCGGTACCGTTTTCATTCTTAAAGGTATTACTCAATGATTTACCTAATATGCTTTTCGTTTCGATGGCGACTATAAAGCCACGTGCTAGGCTTCTTCTGCGCTTTCAATTATATATGTTTGCCTTACCTGTTGGTCGTGTGGCTCTGTACACCTACACCCAAGTGCATGCCAAATACCAGGTATGAGGAAAAGTGATGCATAAAAACACTCCCTAGTTGCAACTTAGGTGTTAGCTAGTCATAAGACGCAAACTATCTATATACATGTGGTACTTTTCCCAAAATGAGACATGTCAGAATGTACGAACTTACATACACACATTCGTTTTCGCGTTCAATAAACTTCTGGCATTCAAGTAGTTCATGCGAGCTTTACGAGATCATTGTACCTGCTCTTAAGGCAGTGAGTGCATTTATATATAGTGAATTGATGAATTGATCACAGTGACAAAGGTCAAAGGTCAAGGTCATTGACATTCTTGTAAGATCTAAAAAAGTTTAAATGTCAAGCGAAAGCCACAAATGAAGTATTACTGTACTTTTTCGTTTATTGCTTTTGCATGGCATTTTAACTCCACTTTAGATCTTTATATTTGGAAATGACAAGATACTGCTTGGTTTCATAATCAACTGGCAGTAATATGCACGACTCAAGTTGAATGTTTGCTAATTAGAATGGAACTCAAGGTATTTAAATTGAAAACAATGTTTGGGTAGCCCAACTGAGTGTTTCAACATAGGCGTTCTGAAATAGATTCCATACAAAAGTGTGTTTCTAATACATCAAGACACAGGTATGCAAAATGGTGACTAGGCTTTGCCACAAAAAGTTTTCTTGGCAAAGCCTTATCGCCGTTTTGCATACATGTGTCTCGATAATGTTAAAATGTATTAGTATGCAAAATTTGATTAAACTACCATGCAGTTCAAAAGTTATTAGTATTTTCACCTAAAAACCTCGACCGGCCAAAATGGTGCTCGGCAAACCCTCGCCACCGTTTATGTTCATACTAGTGGCTGGACAATATTAAAATAAATCAGAATACAAAATTTGATCCAAATATCTAAACTTAAAGCGTTATGAGAATTTTTAATAACTGACCACAACAGTCTAGTCAATTGCTTGATCTATCAAAACAAATAATTTTCGCATGCCAGTGGTTTGGGAATGTTGACATGCATGTGTATGCAAAATGTGATCTAAATATACCATGTGGTTCAAGAGTTATGAACATTCTCACTAACTGGTAACGGACAGACGGATGGACGGACATACTCACATAGTGATTATATAATGCAGACCAAGGGTCGTGCAATTCTTCTTTTCCATTAGCAAAACACAATTCAGATGCTAGTAGCCGTTACAGTGAATGTAGTTGCACTTGCAAATTACATGCTAGTCAATAGCTGTAATCTAGAGACTACAATAAAATAGATACAGCAGCAAACACGTTTTTCTCAATAGGCTAGGTCGCATCAAACTTGTAAAGTCTGATTGGAGCTCTGAAGGATCAAAGATTGGACGAGTCTACATACGATAGCACGTGGAAGGTAAATCTGATTGTAACAGTTGTCACTTCCCCTGTCAAGCGGTATTTGATCGTGATTTGCATTTCACATGCTCCACCGTGGTCTTGTCTAACTTTCGATCCTTCTGAGGTCAAAATCCGACTGTAGCTCATTTTCATCGTGAATCAAATGTGAGCATGTGACATCTCAGGTATATGCATGCGCGGGTTCAGAAAGTTTAGTCAGAGGGGGTCTAAATTGGACAACTTTTTTTTTAGTTGATGAGGGGTGGGAGGATCCAAATACCACTTTAAGCGGGCCATCATCGGCCCGCCAGCGAAATGCCATTTAAATGGCGTTTCGCTGGCGTGCTAATGATGGCCCAACATTGAATGCTGGCTTGGTAGCTTCGTGATTTTTCAGGGTGTCTGGACCAGGATTGCTAAGAGGCCTTATATTTTTGCGATTTTTCAGGGGGGGGGGGTCCGGACCCCCTGTCCCCCTCTCTGGATCCGCACATGATATGCTCATATGACGTCCCGCATACACACACATGTACGCTTTGTTTTTATCTGTATCGCTGAAATACGTTTGATAAAAAATGCAACAACTCAGGTACTTCAAATAGAGTAAGTGCGTTTTTGCTAAATATATGTTATTGTGTGTTTTATAGAAGAGATATCCTTTCTGCTTCCAATGCCTTGAATAGGCTGCATGATTGTGGCACTCCGTGGGGCTTTTATATACATGTAACTGGATACTTAAACTCAATACAACACAAATTATTTTGAGTTCAAAACATATATTGAGTACTTATATTCTTGTTTGTTTTCTATTCAATTTTTCCCGACTTTGTTTTTTTGCAAGATTTTTCTGCTTTTTTATTTCTCTGATTTCCATCATTGCTTTCCTAAGCATTTCAAGTTTTAACTTATGACTTTGTTTTTCTTGTCGTCTCTCCTCTCTCTGTTGTTTACGTTTTGCTTTCTCTTCTTCTAGTTTCTGTTTTTCAGCTTCCTTTTCTTTCAACTCTCGCACAAATTCCTCTGCTGTTATGCATCTAGCCGTTGTTATTTGCTTAGATTTCTTGGCATTAGAATTGGCCTCTTTTACTACGAGGGGAATTTTTAGTATTTCAGTGTTCGGTGTAGACACGCTCGCAGTGTTAGCATGTTGTGCTTGATCCGCCGCTCCAGATTCACATGGTTGCACGTGCACCTCTTCATTGGTAGTTGGCAATGGATTCTCAGGTTCCCTGATGACCGAACTGCGGGATGGACCGTATGCTGCATCGCAAATCGCTCGAGGGTTGAAAGGATATATGCCAGTAGCTTTAAAACCACCGGCAATGTTGGGGATGTTCATCTTTCCACTGAACACATCATTGAAGATACTGCAAAAGTCATATCGGGTAATTTGTCTTCCTGGGTTCTGCTTCATGAATACGTCACACGCCTTATCATATGCTTTTTTCATGGGACCAAATATAGTTCTGTCCAAGGGCTGGAGCCAATGCGTTGTATGTGGCGGGAGACAGAACATTTCCACATCATTGCGTTTGGCCAGTTCAATGACTTTCAGTGACATGTGGGATTTATGGCTGTCCATAATCAGAATCACTGGGCGGGCGGCTGGAAGGTGGGTGAGAAATATCTTTTCAAACCACATGTAGAATAAATCTCTATCAATAAATGATTTTTTGCTACAAGCAAATAACGTGCCAGGTGGCCCATTACCAATCAGGCCCTGGCTTATCCTTTCTCCTTTGAATATGATCATGGGAGGCAGTGCTTGCCCTTGAGCACTGACACAGCAAACAACTGATATATTCTCTCCCCTTTCACCACTGGTTTTAGAGTGTACGCCTTTCTTCCCCCTTCTACCAACGATTTTACCAGGCTTGTGTACAGTACTAAATCCTGACTCGTCCATATTGAAGATTTGAGAAGGCCTGTTCTTTAATCCAAAATAACCAAGACATTCGCCCAGTTTGTCGAAATATGTGCTGACTACATTTTCATTGAGCATTGTTGAGCGTGCTGCACTTAGTGACTCTGGTTTTCTCACTGAAATGCAGGGGTGTCTCTGAGAGAAACCTTCAAACCAATCGTAACCTGCTTTGTTGAAGGGGTGAGCAAGGTTGTTTTTCTCAGCCAGTTCATATGCCAACTTACAAATTTCCGTGATAGAAAGGCCAAATCCCCTCTCTTCCATTGTGAGGATATGAGAAACAAGCTCATCTTCTTCGTTTCGAGACAGAGCTGGTGGCCTAGTTGCAGGACTGGTGTGATCAAGAGTGGTTAGTCGCCTCACAAGTGTTGTTCTGGGCACACCATACATACGAGAAGCCCGCTTTTTCGACACCCCATTATACCGTACATCATGTAGAGCTTTTTTCATGGACTCTTCTGACCATAGCCCTTGCTTTGGAACCCATGTTTTCTTTTTTCTTGCCATATTCTGTAAAACAGATTGAAGAAGGTATTAAATTGAGTGGCATGTTTTTTGGTTTGTTTGGTTTGATTCTTTACATCCCAGTCAACAAGTTTTCAGTTATGTCGGGATGGATCTTCCTGGGTTGAACCAGTGCTAAGCAAGGATTAATGTGTCTTGCTCAAGGACACAAAGCAGTGACGCGGGTCAGTTTCGAGTCAAACACTCTACTACTTAGCCACAGCGCTCCCTAGGTAGGGGCATAGTCAGACAACAATATAGGTCAGAGGTAAAGGTCACATTGACACGAAAATGGTACAACAATCTAGCATAAAGAGAGCACTTACCTCATCCAAGCAGGATAAATGGCCTGAACGTACATCAGATCCACTATGTCCACTTACCGCAAGTACTTCGGCAAGGGAACACGAATGCGCGGATCCAGGAATTTTTGTCGGGGGGGGGGGGGGGGGGGGGGGGGGGGGGGGGGGGGGGGGGGGAGGAGGGGGGAATGCAAGTCCATTTAACACAAACATCTCTGACAATTTTGTTTCGGGATGATAAGGGGGGGGGGGCAGTCCTCAACGTATTTTCAGAGGGATCTAATGATTTATTTCAAAGAAAAACTATAATTTTCCAAGGTTCAAGAGGGGTCCAACACTTTCTAGGGGATCCAACTTTTTCCAGGTGGGGGTCCTACTTTTTCCAAGGGGTGGTCTAGTTGCTTATTCCCTATATAAACCCATATAACTTGTGATTTTCCAGCGGAAGGGGTCCGTACCCTCTGCCACCCCCCCCCTCCTTGATCCGCGCATAATACATCTCTGAACGTTGCCAGTTCTGTTGTGGGAGGGCATAATTCTACAAGGGAACATTCTCTACATTAACCTAGATTGTTCGTTGGGTACATGCACACGTGAAAGTATCGTGTGGGGAGGACGCGGGGGTAACTGGCACTAACTGCCTATATATGACAAAGTACGGATTTTCGTGCCGAATAGCCCATGTTCATGATTGAAGGCAGGTTTCGAAATACTGGCTCACACACCCAAACCACAATTTCCCTCTCTCCTCCCCCGAGGTAAGTATGCAGATTTCGCAAATTGCCAGGGTCCAATAAAGAGAGTGGAAAGAATAGGGAGAGAGAATGTGTCCACTTACCCCGACGGAATGGGGTAAGTGGCCACCTTTAAACTAACGTCGTCTACAACTGTGTCCACTTACCCCAATTACTCGGGGCAAGTGGACACGTCTATGAATTTCGCTATTTCTGTTGTGTTCTTTACTTGAAACGGGACAATTTTGCAGAGGGACACACAAGAGAACATTCGCCACATTACCTGCATTTTGCCGTTCACCAACTATTTAGAATTATGACATATTGAGTTTCAAAAATATTGATACATGCGTCCAAAAAAAAGCATAAAAACGTCAACCGACGTTACGTTGATTACACAAAATGGTCCCAAAAACAGAATGAATATTCTTGCAGTGTATTGGAACATAAGGCAATGTAATGCCGAAATGATACAATTTCATAAATACAGATGGATTTACAATGGGCATGGTAAATACGTGTTTGGTGAAATCTTATTGACGGCCTCTGTGGCAGTTTTTTTAAAAACTAATACTTCATATAACAAAAAATGTCCATACCAACTTTGACGTTACGTTATTCCTTTTGGTTGTTGCAAGCTAAACTAAGAACCGATGTTCAGATTCTTATATTTTGCTTGTATTTACATTTGTTTGTTGATAATCCACATCACTCTTTTGAACAGCATCCTATGTATGACCCAGATCAATATTGTGACTATTTTAGGCCTGATACATATAAAATTTCGTGTTTTCGGCTAGCAACATAAAACCTCATGCGACGCCCATTCTAATTTTAGAAACAAACAGAACTTACCCTGACAGGTACTCCAAATAATTATAATACACTCGTTCACCAAATATCCGTCTGCTACACAACACCAGAAAACATGCAGTGACGTCATCTATTTTTGTGACGTATACAATAAAAAATGAAGGTAGGCAACTCCTCCTATATATTTTTACTATATGCGTAAATGTGACCACTTGCCCCAGATGACCACTTACCCCATTTTCCCCTAACTCAGTATTTTGTTGCTGACTTTCTATGGAAAGTCAGCCTCAAAATCCTGAATTCAGGAATAATCCTGAAAACTTTCACCCATGAGATACAAATAAGCAACCAACCTGTAAGCCATCTGTGGTAATATCATGTGAGTCATCTGAAAAAAAATCATACTTTGGTCTAGTTAAACAAAAAAAATTGAGTCTAAAATTGTTAGTATTTTCTTATCCATCAATTATAACATTGAATGAATTCCATTTTTGGCTCATCCATCAGGTTTAACCCCTTATAGACTCAAAAAAAAACATTTGAAATACTATGTATTTGAAAATATTTTGGAAAATGGACCATTTGCTCTTTTGGAGCAAATGCTCCATTTTACATAATATTTTAAAAAGTATTCAAAACTTTGCTTAAATTTTTCTTGAATTTTTCAATGTTGTCGAAAAAAGAAAAGAAAATGATCCCATGATCTAAAATAGCCTATGGATTAAAAGGTTAACATACATTTTGGGTGCTCAAAAGATCTGTATCATTGACACTCTTCTTTTGAGTACCCACAATATATTATGTTTTGTTTGAGAAATATGAAAATTATTTTTTCATAACACACTGATATCTAGAGAGGGCAGAAACTGAGTGGTAGAGTGATTGACTCGAGATTGAGGGTTTGCGGTTTCCAGCCTCACCGGTGGCACTGTGTTGTGTCCTTGAGCAAGACACATTTATCCCAGCTAAGCACTGGTTCAATCAACCCAGGAAGACCCGTCCTGACATAACTGAAAAATTGTTGACTGGGACGTATCAAATCAACAAACATATCTAGAGGCTTAAGTTGCAGGTAAATTTGTAACATGAAGGCATGAACCTCCTTTATTGTGTTCTAATTTCCAAACTAAAGTAATATAACAGGAAAACAATAGTACAATCCTTCAAAATGTCTGAAAATTGATCACTATGACATGGGTTGTTACCCCAAGTATTATACAAACATTATGATTTGTTAGAAGATTTCCCCCATTAGGCTAGTAATTTTTTTATTAGTTGATTTACGAACCCTCCTACTGTAATTTCGGGAAAGTAGAAAAGATCTAAAATTATTTTTATTTTATCCCCCAACTGGTTTGGTTGAA
The DNA here is from genome assembly GCA_964019695.1 of Loripinus fragilis. Lineage (NCBI taxonomy): Eukaryota > Metazoa > Mollusca > Bivalvia > Lucinida > Lucinidae > Loripinus > Loripinus fragilis. The sequence continues at coordinate 80,372,594 of OZ026519.1, forward strand.
AAAAATAATATATTTTTGAGGTTCTGTTTGTGTATTTTGGAGAATGACACTGTTAAAAGTGATTGTACTATGCAGGAAAATTATGAAATATTAAAGATTTAATACAGACAGTTGGTTTACTTTAATAGTTTTACTGTTTGTTCTGGTCATTTTCGGAGCTTTTTTTTCTTCGCCCCCCCCCCCCCCCCCCTACCCTAAATCTGAAAAAAAAATCCCGTAAATCAATTAATATAAAAATTCTGGCCTTAGATGCAATTCCAATCATGTGTTGAGAGATGGTTGGATCTGTTTTGCAATGGCAGAGAGTTGGAAGAAGCTGAAGACTTCAAATGTGTTTTTGTCGTTTATTGTGTGTTAGAATTGAAATAGATTAGCTCTAGTGCATGAAATGTTGAGTAATAATTCACTGTTTGTTGGTCAGATGTACGAAGATAAATCACTCGCGATGCGAGCTTGTGATTTGATCTTCTTTACAACTGACCTCCAAACAGTGAATTACTACACAACAATTAACTGCTAGAGCCGATCTATTTCTTAAACAAAAATAGACTCTATTCTCTGGATGAGCTTTAAATATTACATAATTATGGTACTTTTCTACAAATTAGAACACTTTTCTCTTTCTGTTCTCAAATAAAATGTGGGCTATCAAGGCTGGAGTTCACAAAATGCTTGTCAGAATAGCAAACAGTGAAGACCCTGATCAGACTGCTTCTTCAGAAGCAGTCTGATCTGGGTCTGCACTGTTTGTTTATGCCTATTCTTGCAGGCAACTAGTGTTCTAAATATAAGAACATGTACCTTATTAAAATCTGCTGTTAATTTTGCTAAGATTCTTGGGCCCATCAAATTTCCAAATAACCCATTATCATTTCTAAAGGCACATTGAAATTTTGAAATTCAAGTACAAATGAATGGGACATGGGCTTTAAGCCCATTTTAAAGGCCAATTGGAGTGACCAGGCAATGCTTTTCGAATGGAATTACCAATTACAAGTAATCAGATTTTTTGGTTTGTTTCTTTACATCCCGGTCAACTGCTATGGTCATGTCAGGATGGTCAGTTCCCTTAACCACATTTTTTTCCTGGGCAAGCTTGACTAAGAAGTAAACCAGTACTTCGTGCACATACTTTCGCTTGTAACTGACAACAACCCTACTTGAATCAGCAGAAGGGAGGAGAATGACCATAGAAATTATTTCATGATCAATTTCTACAAAAGAATGGGACCAGGCCAGGATTGAACTCGTGGCCCCTGGATCTGCAGTCAGACACGTATCTGCAGCCAGACACCTTACCGACAGTGCTAGGTAGCCCGGAAAGAGCTATCATGCCACCCATTAATCCATTTATCTCTTTCCTTGTAATCTTTGCAAACAGTTTGGACCCAGATCAGGACCGACAGAATGTCGGTTCTGATCTGGATCAAAACTTTTGAAACTTTGATAGTGTTCCTTAAAGATTTTATTGAAAAAGTTAATTTTGAAAAAATTCAGCAGATGACAGCAAAAGCATGCAAAATTACTAAGCAACATAATATAAATATCTTACCATTGTCGCTGCTGCAACATTAACATTTACTATCTGCCATAATCTCTGAAAATGGAACAGAAAACAAGAAATGTTTGTGAAACATTATGCCCCCCAACCCCCCCCCCCCCACCCCACCACATCTGCAATTCACATTATAGCAATATTGAAGTTTGAACTATTATTTATTTTCAAAAGTAGTTCAAAGATCAAGATCAAATATTTCAGTATATTTTAAAACATTTACCTCAAGGTCATGAAGGTATACACATCAGAAATATCAAGGCTCTAGGTTCAGAATAGACTGGCTCCAGTCCTTAAAACAATTTTTCATCAATGTGCCATATCATATACTTGTAGCTAGTCTTACTCTGATGGCTCTGTTTTAAATGTACCATATCATATACTTGTAGCTAGTCTTTCTCTGATGGCTCTGTTTTAAAACAGAGCCATCAGAGTAAGACTAGCTACAAGTATATGATATGGCACATTGATGAAAAATTGTTTTAAGGACTGGAGCCAGTCTAGATTCAGTAGTTCAACAGTATTGGCCAATGTTAAAATTTGATGCATGCATGAACACACATTTATAAGCATGCATGCACACCGAACAGAAACAACATGCCCCTGATTGATACAGTGCTTGCACTAACTTTTTGAAACAGGAAGTAATGACTTCCACCCTTTGAGGTCTGGAAGTCACAGGCCTAACTTGTGGAAGTCAAATTGTGCGTGCAGTACCAAAAATGCTACTCTATTTCTTAAGTGTGATGTTTGGGATGCTTAGTTATATGTACACAGGTTTTTGTGTTTATTTTTAAACCTGTTTATGTTCAACTCTTTATTAAACAATGTAAAAGATGAAACTGGTGAAATATATCGCTCTTCACTTTTTATAGTGTTCTTCTGATATCTATCTCAATACCAATGTATACGTCAAGGCTATTGCCGATGGGCGTACAAGATTTTATGGGGAAGTCAGAGTACATCCTATCTTCAAATTTTCGGCATACGGAAGCCAATTTCGGACGTAAAAACACCCAAAACGTCCCTTGTGCAAGCACTGTTGGTACCGAAGGTATTAGAAGTTTTATATTCTTAATTTCAAAATGATCTCAAATAAGTACCAAACATTCATCTTTAAAACTCAAGATATTTTTTATACTCTAGATCTGGGTTTACTAAAAAAATCTAGTGACCATATTAAGCCTAAACAGCATTTTTGTGAGGATAACTTTCTGAATTTTTATATACCTGGGAATAAGCTAGGGGGCCATTAGGGCAAAATAGTTGCCCTAGGGGCCGAAATTTTGACCTAAATGGGACCCAGGGAGAAGTGTCCGTCTCCAAAAAAAACTTTTTTTTTAGGGAGACTCATTTTCATTTTGTCACCACACAAACACAAGCTGTGGTGATAGTCTACTACCACTGCATCTTAATTCTTTTTCCATTTACTGGCAATAGTATGTGTAATGGCTAATTTGCTTCTAAAGTGACAGAAAACGCTTCAATTTTAGGCTATAACTTCTCCCTATCTGACTGTAACTTCTCCCTAATTTTCCTGGAGGGAGAAGTCACTTCCTTACTGCCAGGGCCCAGCTTGAACCCTGTAGACCCTCTTTTAAAAACAGTTTATCATATGACGACTCATCTGGGAGTGAAATAATGCCATGTATTAAAATCGATAAACCACTAGTGATTTATATATTTTCAATGAAATGACACTTTAAACTAAATCATGTATATATGGCAAAACTCTAAAAAATTATGGGTAAGAAAACATTTACAATTTTACGCTGAAATATTTGCTTATCTAGACCTATACATGTATCTATTTCATAATTCAATATAAATGTTTGGCAGCAATATTTTTACTTAGTGCAAGAAAAATAGGTAGAACAATTTAGATAGATATTTTTTCTTGTTTTAACTTTTTCCCTGAATTTTTTGAGTGGTTGTATCCAACATCGTGCAATATGGTGGTGAGTATTAAGGCAACAGGTGTGTATCCTTAAGTTATTTTGTTTGTTCGATTTGATTCTTTACGGGCCATCAACAATCTTTCAGTTAAACAGGGACGGGTCTTCCTGGGTTGAACCAGTACTAAGCTAGGATAAATGTGTCTTGCTCAAGGACCATAATGCAGTGACTCCGGTGAGGCTTGAACCCGTCGCCCTTGGTCCGATGTCAAGTACTCTAACACCGAGCCACTGCGCTCCCTGCTTAAGTTATACTTTGGAAACCTCAACACAGGGTAGTATGAGTCACAGGAACACTTAAAATTTATTAATGAGGGTGAACCCTAGGCCTGCACATATAATAGTTTCCTCATAGCATGGATGAAATATAAAATCTCACCTCGACAGGGACATCAAGAAACTTCTGAGGATAATCATACATTACTCCTACATTATTCACTGTAACAGATAATAAGAGACACATATTACAGGGCTTACCCTGGCTCAGAATATGTTGTTCACTCTAGGGACAAGCGCTTTTGAGGAACTCAAATCCGAGTTCATAAATTTCGCCTGTTATTGTGTTATCAACAATCTGAGATTAATTGTTTATTTAACTGGGTTCAGCATCTGATCTAAAAATTACTCTGTCATAAGTTAGCTCCATGCATACAGCAAAACATAATATATTTATCATGGCCTTGTTTTTGTTGAATCTATTTTATCTATCAAAATCCAGACTAGACTCTTCCAGAAACTAACTTAATTTTAATAAGTTCCTACTGAATAAAAACAGCAAAGTATGTGACAAACAGCCACATACATAAAAAGAGGTAAGTCTATTGACCCTTCATGTTCCAATTAAATCTTCCATCCACTTGGGATGTTAGCTTGCACTAAATATACAGCAAACAACTTTAGCAGACGACATTTTCAGATGTGTTTTTCTGGCCCTTCAATGGGTAACAGTGCTGACCCTGATCAAATGTCGCCAGATGTAGCTTCACTGTTAAATGAAGTTTACTTGTATCCAAAGCTAATTAATTAAATCACTGGTATGGCCTCACGTTTTACATGCATGGAGATAGGGCAAGCTTACAGATTTTATCTTGGCTGCTTATTTTGAAAGCAAATCTGACAGAGTGTTGATATATGTAATTTTACTGCAGTGATTGTTTTAAAGTACAGGGGCATCTTGTCCCTAGACTTTGTAGCCAACACTTTAGCCAAATAGAAAAATTTGGAGGCAAATGAAATTAACTTTAGCCAAGGTATTAGCCAGAAAGTATCAACAAGTTAATTGTTTTGTATTTAACTCCTTGCCCACTATGTCTGCTGATAACCTTTGCAAACAGTTTGGACCCAGATCAGGCCCGACAAAATGTCGGGCCTGATCTGGATCAAACTGTTTGACCCCCCGGATGGTATTGAAAAAATCCAGCATCCAAAGAGTAAAATATGGCTCAATAATAAAGTGTGAGGGAATAATATAAGCAATATTCGAAAATCCAAAAGCTGATCAAAATACACTTTTTCACAAATAAATAATTTTTGAACCACCTAGACTGTACTTTTAGCCAATGACTTATATTTGTAGCCACTCATTTTTAGTAGCAAATGGCTACAACGGCTAATGGCAGGGTGATCGAGCCTTGTATCAAAAAGGAGACAATGACGGTTCCAATGTAAAGATAATTTGGGCCTCAACGCAAGAAAACCTTTCTTCTGGGTTTAGGTACAACAAAGGCACAGACCAGCCTGTGCATCCGTGCAGTCTGATCAGCACCTTTGCTATTGGTGTCTTGGGAAGTATCTAATCTAGACTTGCTACAGGCAAATTTCAATTTTCTAGCTAGTTTCTGTAGCTGAGCAGGCTGCTTTGAGTCTCGCTTTGTTGGAAACCCCGCACAGGTTTTGTCATACTGAGGCCCACTTTAAACCATGAATGAAAGCTGAAAATTTCCACAATCCTGAACATAAAAAAATCAAAACTTATTAGCATCAATATTCCAAAAATTGAATTTATATAGTGCTTATATTTACATTTTATTTCAAATATCTAAAATATAAAATTATTTTTTAATTTAGGAATTAAAACAGTTTTGTATTTAAAATATAATCGTATTAACGGTTTAGTCTGAGTGTAAAAAAGAAAAGCGGAACAGCCAGCTTGAACACGGACAGCCAATGGAGCAAATAAGCGGCTTGTTTTGCACGTGCGACTCGGGTGTGGCTCACTGTCAATCACAACACCAGTATCACTTCTGGCGTATGAGTTCGATGTGTGGAGCGTATTGCACAGGCAAGTGAGCTTGGCAGTTGTCAATCAAACTGTGTAATTCATGAGGATATGAACGGTTGCAAAAATCTTAAGATTCATTAAAGGAGTGCTTTGAAAATGTACATATAACTTTGAGGTTGACTTTCTATGGAAACCTTTTGTCAATGTGTTTCAATAAACAATGTACATTGTAGTATTGCATACAATAGAAACTAAAGTATTGGGAAAATCTATTGAATTGCAGAACATACCATTAAATAACAGGTATGACTGAATTGTCCCATGGAAGAAGTGTAGTGTCCGAGTGTAGGGTCAAGAGTATCCCGGATTTAACCAATACACCATTTATGGTAACAACACCATTGGAGGTTATATACTCACTACAAGCAAGTAAAGTGACAAACAGACACTCTCTGAATAACCCTATCTTCAGGAAATAAGCTGGGGGCAACTAGGGCAAAATAGTAACCTTAGGGGCCGAAATGTCGCTCAAAATGGGACCCAGGGAGAAGTAGGAGTCTCCCTAAAAAAATATTTTTTAGGGAGACTCATTTTCATTCTGTCAGCACACAAACACAAGTAGCCCGATGGGCACAATTGCTCACCATGATGCCAGCATAATGTTTGGAGACACCATAATTTACGATGCTCAAAGGCAGATAACTCTGAACTTGAAACAGTAACCAGGAATTAATTCAAAAACATAAGATATTATGCCGGTTCTAGTAATCTGCAAGTATTAAAAAGATCTGAATAAAAATTGCATTGGAAACCCGATGAAAGTGTAGTTTTCAGATACTCAAGGGCAGCTAACTCTGTAGTCAGTTAAGGGATCTGACCGAAATTCAAACTCATCCATACTTTTATGTATGTCCTAGTAACCTACAGGGATGAAGAAAATCAAATTAAAAATGAAGGTGCTAGAGTGGTCACAACATTATATAGTTATATTTTAGATGCTCAAGGGCAGCTAACTCTGCAGCTGGTGGATGGGTGTGGCAGATAATCAAACTCATTCAAACTTTTATGGAAGTCCTTGTTACCTACAAATGAGGAAGATCCATTCAAAATTGAAGGTGCTAGAGTGGTCACAACAGATCTCCCATTGTAAGTCTATGCAGATATTTTATGATGCTCAAGGGAAGTTAACTCCACAGTCTAAAGTTGGTTCGACTTTAAATTAAACTCATCCAAGCTTTTATGGTTGTCCTTGTTACCTGCAAGAATGAAGAAGATCCAATCAAAAATGAAGGAGCTAGAGAAGTCACAACATTATTCATTAGTTTTTAAGATGCTCAAGAGGAGCTAACTCCAAAATAAAAATATGTGATGGGATCTTGACGAAATTCAAACTCATCCAAGCTTTAATAGTTGTCCTTATTGTATGCAAGAATGAAGAAGATCCATTCAAAGTTGAAAGCACTGGAGTGGTCACAATATTTCTTCCAGTTGGAACCTGCTGAATTTCGAACCCATCCGAGATATTATGGGTTTGCTTGTTGCCTGCAAGAATGAAGAAGATCCAAACAAAAATGAATGAGCTAGAGTGGTCACAACATTATTCATTAATTTTTATGATGCTCAAGGGGAGCTAACTCCAAAATGTGTGATGGGATCTTGAACTCATCTAAGCTTTAATAGTTGTTCTTATTGTATGCAAGAATGAGGAAAATCCATTCAAAATTGAAAGAACTAGAGTGGTCACAACATTTCTCCCATTATTAGTCTATGGGGATTTTTCCAAACGCTCAAGGGCAGGTAACTCATAAGTCCCTGGTCAGATCCTGCTGAATTTCTAACCCATCTGAGATATTATGGGTTTACTTGTTGCCTGCAAGAATGAAGAAGATCCAATCAAAAATGAAGAAGCTAGAGTGGTCACAACATTATTCATTAATTTTTCTGACGCTCAATGGCAGCTAACTCCGAAGTCAGTGATGGAATCTTGCCGAAACTCAAACTCATCCAAGCTTTAATAGTTGTTCTTATTGTATGCAAGAATGAGGAAGATCCATTCAAAATTGAAAGAACTAGAGTGGTCACAATATTTCTTCCATTATAAGTCTATGGGGATTTTTCCAAACGCTCAAGGGCAGGTAACTCATAAGTCCCTGGTCGGATCCTGCTGAATGGGATCTTGACGAAATTCAGACTCATCCAAGCTTTAATAGTTGTCCTTATTGTATGCAAGAATGAAGAAGATCCATTCAAAATTGAAAGCACTGGAGTGGTCACAATATTTCTTCCAGTTGGAACCAGCTGAATTTCGAACCCATCCGAGATATTATGGGTTTACTTGTTGCCTGCAATAATGAAGATGATCCAATCAAAAATGAAGGAGCTAGAGTGGTCACAACATGATTCATTAATTTTTCTGACGCTCAAGGGCAGCTAACTCCGAAGTCAGCGATGGAATCTTGCCAAAATTCAAACCCATCCAAGCTTTTATGGTTGGTCTTGTTATCTGCAAGAATGAAGAAGATCCATCCAAAAATGAAGGTACTAGAGTGGTCACAACATTTCTCCCATTATAAATCTATGGGGATTTTTCCAGACGCTCAAGGGCAGCTAACTCATAAGTCCCTGGTCGGATCCTGCCGAATTTCGAATCCATTCGAGATTTTATGGTTGTCCTTGTTGTCCTTGTTACCTGCAAGAATAAAGAAGAACAAATCAAAAATGCCATAGAAACCAAAGTCCTGATCTGATCTTACCAAAAACCTAATGCAGTCAATCCTCCACCCCAATGATGCTCCTGCTGAAATTTGATTATGATTGGCCAGCTGGTTTCAGAGATATTCATGTTTGAAAGTGTGAACGGACGGACGCACGGACGCCGGCTCGAGTCCCTTACTATAAGCTCACCCTGAGCCTTCGGCTCTGGTGAGCTAACAAGCTGTGGTGACAATCTACTACCAATGCATCATATTTTCCTTCCATTCAATGGCAATAGTATGTGTAATGGCTTAGTAACCTTGCTTCTAAACTGACAGAAAATGCCGTAAATTTGATAATATAACTTCTCCCTATGTGACTGTCATTTCTCCCAAAACTTCCTGGAGGGAGAAGTTACTTCTCCCTACTGTCAGGCCCAAGCTTGAACCCTGATCTTAGAAGTATGTTTAACACTACTTCCAGATATTTGGACGATATTTTAAATTTTAATAATGTTTATTTTGACAATATTGTTAGTCAAATATACCCTTCAGAGCTCCAACTGAATAAAGCAAATGCCTCTGGCTATCGGTATCATAAACTTCGCAAAACATTTTCAAAATTCTATAGACGATACTATGATTTGATTTCTAAATTCTAAGTTGGACTTAAATCTCTCTTGCGTCAAGGACTTTCGGAACCTGATTTCTATGGTGACTTGGTGTATAAATTGAGGAAGATTGTTGGCTCTAATAATTTTTCAGCGCAGTTCATTAAAATAATTTCCCATTATAAAAAGATTGGCTATAACATTTATGTATTGCAACAGACTGCATGCTTGGTAGTCAATCCAATCACAGTTGGCAACTTTGCTTTCCTCTTTAATTGCACGGTGGTGGGCCGGACTTCAGACTCTATGAGGGTTTGGACTTAAAGACTTATCTATTGATGAGATGGAAGGGGCCTGATGCTTTGGCTGTTTGTCGGGCCCACCGGGGTTTACCTGTTGGATTTCTTTTGCTCCGGTATTCAGTTTTATTTACTGTTGAGTCATTATCTTTGCTTTATCTCCTTGTTAAATCTTGATTTATATGTTTTAGGAGATGATGCATTGATAAGTTAGGGGTCTTTCATGCAAACCAAATATCTATGTGTCTTGATCCACATCTGAATTAAGGGTGAGGTTGGCGCCATTAAATCGGTTTAAGCCCTCCAGTAAAATATTTTACTGACCGTTCTAAGGCGGTACTTCTTTTGTGGATCTTTTATGTTTTTGTTCTGTCTTGTGTTTGCTATGTCTTTGTGCGCGTCTGTTTATATGTGCTTTGTAGTCACCTGCTGGGAAAGCGCTGACCTCTTGGCTCTCGTTTGTGGTGTCTACTATGAGTTTGTCACTTTCCCATTGGTATCCTGGGTCAGGTGTGGTACTTGACTGTATCGATTCCTGATCTTTGCACCCTTACTTCCTTTTATTATAAAGCTTAATAGGTATATTCTGTTAGAGGTATCTTAAGGGTAAAGCATAGAAGTATTATCAGTGGATACTACAGGAAGATTGCCAAGAAAGAGGTAAGGTGGAAGTTAAATATCCTCTTGCAGTACTGTAGCTGGAGCCTCGTAAGTTGCCTTAGGTCTGAATTTTTTTATTAGTTGATTTACGGGATTTTTTTCAGATTTAGGGTCGGGGGGTCTAAAAAAGAAGAAAAAAAGCTGTGAAAATGACCAGTTATTGGTCATTTTCAGAGCATTTTTTTCTTTCTTTTTTTAATATCTCGATCCAGAAAAAACAGTAAAACTAGTAAGGTAAACCAACATTCTGTATCAAATCTTTAAATATTTTATCATTTTCCTAATAATCTGGACAGGACAATCAGTTATAACAGTGTCACTCTCAAAATTACACAGACAGAATCTCAAAAACATATTATTTTTTCAACGAACCAAATAATATTAAGAGTCAGCGGATAAAATATAAAAATAATTTCCGAAAGTAATTTTTTTTTCTACTTTATGGAAAATTACAGAAGGAGGGTTTGTAAATCAACTAATAAAAAAATTCGGGCCTTACCTAAAACACCAATTTCTTTGTCTTTTATGGTTTCCCAGATTGTGTTATATGTGTCTCTACCAGAAGAAAAATCAACCGGAACACAGCAGGTTTCTACACCATAGTCTTCCTCTGAAACATACATGATCTTACATGAGTGATCATGCATTAGTGAATTTATTAAATGTGTCCAAGAAAAGTGATAAAATGCAAGCTCAGATACTTGCTAAGATTCTGTCATATATACCAGCACCCCAGATAAGAGTGTGTTACTGAAAATTATTCTTTTATTTCTCATCCAAATCACATGTTTAAACACACATGATGGATAAGAAAATCATCACAATTTTACGCTCCAACATTTTGCTTAACTGGCCATATATATACGGAGCATTTAATTGTTATGGAAGCCATTACATATATTTTACTACATATTCAAACCACTAGTGGCTTATTGATTTTAATGCATGATGTTATATCATTCCCAGATGCAATGTCATGTATTAAATTATATAGATTAATTATACATTCAGGACACTAGTTAGGGGAGTTTATTTCTGATTTATCTCCCTTGTTACTCAACCAAAACATGTGTTGTAGGACTAGGATCAATGGCCAGGAAGTTCCTTTTGAACATCTTTTCTGATATATTATAAAGGAATATTTTTGTTTTCTGTTACCCAGTTGACCAGCATATATAAATAAGCCCAACCCAAAATGAGCCGCCGCCAGCAGAGTAACTTTTTGACTATCATGAATATTTTGTTCTTTTATTGATGAGCATCATAAAATTGTTATAATGATGTCAATTTTATATTTGTGGAACATTGGATCCTCTCTCTCCTCATAAACTAAAATAATTCTAACTAGAAATGATGTTTATGAAACACTATGCCCCCAACCCTTTGCTTGTCAAGAAGGGTCATCTTAAAGTTTTAAGCTAGAAGGGTTCATAACACAAGGGTCATATTAAGTTTTAAGCTTCTAGCTATACTACTTATCATCCTCTATCAGCTGACCTTATTTGAACTAAAGTAAAATAATAATTTCACCCAGTAATCAGCTGACAAAATTTGAATTTGCTAGCTATAAAATGTTTCGAGATACATGTATCTTTATTAAAGTTTTCAATGCCCAATTTTACAAAGGGCAATAACTTAAAAAAATAAAATAACTTTTTTTTAATTTTCACCAGGTAATCTACTCATCATCCACCAGCTGAGTGACCATGTCTGAAGCTGCTAGCTATAACAATTTTTGAGATATCTTGATTACAAGTTTCCAATGCCCAAATTTGCAAAGGGCAATAACTAAAAAAAATACCTTTTTTTATTTTGATCAGGTAAGCTACTCATTATCCTCTATCAGCTGACAAAGTTTTAAGCAACTAGCTGTTATAGTTTTTGAGATATCTTGACTAGAAGTTTTCAATGCCAAAATGTGCAAACGGCAAAAACTAAAAAAAAAAGGATTTTTTTTTTTAATTTTCATCAGGTAATCTACTCATCATCTTCTGTCAACTGACCATGTTTGAAGCTGCTATTTATAATAATTTTTGAGATATCTTGATGACAAGTTTTCAATGCCCAAATTTGCAAAGGGCATAACTCGAAAAACAGGTTATCTACTCATTATCTCTATCAGTTGACCAAGTTTGCAGCTACTTGCTGTAATAGTTTTTGAGATATCATGACTACAAGTTTACAATGCCAAAATTTGCAAAGGGCAATAACTCGAAAAAAATAATAACTTGTTTTTAAAATTTCATCAGGTTATCTACTCATTATCTTCTATCAGCTGACCAAGTTTGAAACTACTTGCTGTAATAGTTATTGAGATATTTTGATTACAAGTTTTCAATGCCAAAAAATTTTCAAAGGGCAATAACTAAAAAAAACAAAAACCTTTTTTTTTTAATTTTCATCAGATTATCTACTCATTATCCTCTATTACCCTACCAAGTTTGAAGCTCATAGCTGTTATAGTTTTCGAGATATCTTGATAACAAAATATCATTATGGCAAAACATTTGCAAAGGGCAATAACTTAAAAAATAACTTTTTTAAAATTTCAGCAGATTATTTACACATTATCCTTTAATACCTGCTCATAGCAGTTATAGGTTTCGAGATACCTTGATTACAAAATATCATTATGACCCTTTGAAAGGGGCATAACTCCACAAAGGGAGATAATCCAGACTTAAAAAAAATATGTATCAATTATTTTTTAATGAGGAATCCATATATGAAATTTCAAAACTGAACTGACGCACAGATGGACCGAAGGAGGGATGGACAAGCCAAAAGCAAAATGCCCCTTCAACTTTTTCCAAAGTTGGGGGCATAAAAACTGTCAGAGGTTGACCCTTCTGACAAAACTTCCTGGATCAGTAGTAATATATGGCCATCATCCGCCCATCAGCGAAACCCCATTGAAATCGGGTTTTGCTGGCGGGGCCGATGATGCCCACCTATTTGTGGTAATTGGATCCTCTCTCCCCTCATCAGAGTTGGACCCCTCTGACAAAGTTTCCTGGATCAGAGCATGAGCATGACTCTTTAACTTAAAGTTGTGATTATTTTTTTTTATCCACTAGTTCAAACATCTGTTTTGAGGCCCATTCTTTTGAGCACCCAAAACATATGTTAAAACTAAGTAATAGATAAGAAAATGTTAACATTTTTATACTCAAAATTCATTGGCATTATTATCTAGGCCTTTGTGTTTTCAAAAAGTACCAGAAATCAATAGTGTAGCCAGAATGCTGAAAAAGTTACACACATCAAAGGGAGACTACTGTATCAAGTAGTGATTCTCTACAATTATGTCCCTTTTCAAATTGGAACTACTCTTAAAGGAAAGAACTTGCTAACAGAGGCATGCAGTTCCTTGTGGTAATGGAAAATCACTTTTACCACATCGGGTGAGCTCCCTTGCATGTTACTATTTTTATTATGCAAGTTTGTATACCGCGTAATGGGAGCTAGGCCAATGGAAATAAGCATTACTATTACTATTATAAGATAAGTATGCACATGCAAATAAATAGAGGATAAACAGCAGATCTTACTTCTTGTGGTATGGAAAATAACTTTTACCACATTGGATGAGCTCCCTTGAGTGTTACTATTTTTATTACGCAAGCGTGTATACTGTGTTATGGGAACTACGCCAATGGAAATAAGCATTACTTTAACTAGTATAAGCTTAATTTGTACATGCAAATAAATAGAGGATCTTACATGAGTGTTCCTCTTGTTGCAGATCTAACACTGCTCATATGTGGAATAATCAATTACAGCACACAAAATAAATAAATGCAAACTTAAAAAAGTAGGCAAACCAAAAGTGAGTTCTTTCATATAAACACAACAGTGTACCTATATTTTTGGCAGCCCTATAAAGTCGGTTCTCTGGCTTGCTTATTAGAACCAGATTGAATCCCCGCTTTGCTAGCTCACTTGCATACGCTCTTCCAATTCCTTCACTACTCCCAGTGACTACTGCAAAGGAAATAATTCAACAAGATAATATGTGCCTCGTCGTGACAAACCCTGTCTTCAGGGTTTCTGAAAAAAAACAGACTCAAACCAGTCTCCTCAGCTACAGGGACTAACTAGAAAATTGAAATTTCGCTTGAAGCAAGCTTAGATATTGTACTTTACAAAAGGCTAATAAAAAAAGGCGCTGATCAGACTGCGCGGATGCGCAGGCTGGTCTGTGTCTTTGTTGTTCGCAAACCTCCGAAGCCAGGTTTTCTCACATCGAGGTCCATATAGTATATGAAAAGACAAACCTATTTCTATTGCAGCCTTTTTTAGTTTGTCAGGATTTCGACTTATGAGGACAATGTTCATGCTTCTCTGAGCAAGTTCTTTGGCATATTCCAAGCCAATACCATCACTCCCTCCTGTCACAACTGCAATAAAAAGAACCAATCAACCTCATACATAGAGGATCTTGCATGAGTACTCATGTTTTATGACTTTATTAAATGAGTTAAGGATAAGCGATAAAATACTAGGCTTGTCGAGTATTCTATAGCTTTTTCGCAACAAGTTCAATAAATTCAATAATACCAGAGAATGAATGTAAGATCCTATTTATCATATTACATGAAGATGAGTTTCCAGCCTACAAGAGGGAATATTTGTATATTCATGAGTATTTGTACAATAAAATACTTGTATCATGACCAATAAAACAATCACTTTTTAATTTATTCTTCAGATATTCAAGTCAATTATAAGCTCCACCTTTGACAATGTTGGAGAGAGTCTATCTTAAAGGAATTTGGACAATACCTTGCCAGTGCTGGTCGTCATTTCAGCAGAGTTGCTGATGAGGACTTACCACAATAATCCGTTGACAGTATCAAACATTAAATCTCTTAATTACATTTGTGGAAACTTTACATTTGAGTCACTCAACCTACATCGTGAGACATTTACATTGGAGAAGATACACAAGGCACACAAGGCCTGATACAGAATATGGAACGCTTCATTGGCAATGATAATTAATTTGTAGCTCTGCTGGTTGTTACATTCTTTTGTTCTGTCAAAAAGGTACATGTAACTTGTTCTCTAGCATACAAAGTCAGACTCAAAATCCAAGGGCCTCACTGACCCTGATCAACGAGAAAATGTGTATTTCAACGTAAAGCAAGACTTCTTTCTTTCTTTCTTTAGATTCTGCAACACCCCCTCGCGAGGATTACGTGCAGGTTGACTTTTAAAAGAAGCCTAAAAAGAAAACTCCGGTCTTCCTATTTACCGACAACAACCGTCAACAACCGTCAACAACCGACAACAACCGTCAACAAACCGACAACAAACTGACAACAACCGACAACAAGTTTTTTTAAAAAGATATTTCCAGATAAAACGAGATTTTTACGCTAGTTTGCCCTTGAAACGTTTATATAAAGGTTAGGCTTTAGGAAAGATTTGACCCTGATTATTTTCATAATACGTTCTGTATAAAGCAGTTGTTGTTGTTGTAGTTGTTGTTGTTGTTTTATCTGATATAAAATGTAGCAAAATGCCTTAAATGTTAAAGCAAAAGTTCAAAAGATGATATTATTTATTAATCAGTCAAACTCAATCATAGTCAAAGCCGTGTAAGGTAAGCACAAAATTGGCTTGGGCATCCTCAATTAGAGCGAAACATAAATCAGATTGGCTTGTAATCATTAAAACCTGCTGCTGGTGTTTAATTTGATTGCAACGACGCTTCTAATTAAACACTATATGAATTATTTTGACGTATAGAATTTATTCCAGGGCAGTGATTTATTTATTTATCTTATTTTTTAACTCTGCCTTAATTTATGTCAACACTCGTTTTAGTAAACATGCACGTATTTTAATACTCAGCTCAAAAGAGTTAACTATGCTAAACGCACATGCGAAGGCTCAGACTGTAATGTCTTGTCAGAGCCTTCGCACTCGCATAGTTAAATGTGTTGATTTATATACATGCCTAGGAATCGAGACAGTTCAACGACAGGACAGTTCACCGACACGCATTTTGAAGACAGTTCTCCGACAGAATTGAAGACAGTTCACCGACAGAATTGAAGACAGTTCATCGACAAATTTAATATTGTATTTATATGGAATGTCACAATTTTCACCATTTATTGATGTTATAATGAACGAAGGCCTAATATAAAGCTAATTAAATTACCTATTTGCTATTTCAATATGATTTATTAGGCATGTATACACGTGCATATAGCGATCATTACATTGTCTGAGCGAAAATACGTCTTATATCACTAACGTAAAATAACCATATAAAAATAAAAAGGTAGGCCTGGACAAATCTGTTTAAATATTCAAAAGGAATGGTTTGAATTGCTGGCGAATTTCATCAAAAATAATGTACGATTGGCTATAGGATCACATCAAATAGCTTCATGTAGCAATCAAATGTCTGTCTATTAATCATTAATCAGACCAATAAAATATCGCATTCTCAACAAATTTTATCAATATATTACCTCAAATCATCTCATCAATATTTCTTCACAATAATCAATTATATTTTCGAGTCACATGTCAATAACGTGATAAAAAGTGTCGATGAACTGTCTTCAAAAGTGTCGGTGAACTGTCTTCAAATCTGTCGGTGAACTGTCTTCAAAACCCGTGTCGGTGAATAGTCTTGTCGGTGAACTGTCTTGTTCCCCATGCCTAGACATCCAGCTACCCCCCCCCCCCACATGATCGGCATTGCAGGGGCTGTTCCAGGATTTCTTGAAAGGGGGTTCATATGTATTGAGGGGTGGGGCTCGCTTTGTTGATTTAGTCTCATTTTTCTTAAATATCCCATAAACATGAATTAATTTGTTCTCAATGAGACCAAATTATTTCATATTCATTGGATAATTAAAAAATGGGGGACAGAGAACTCGAACCCCTAGAACCACTTCTGGATCTGCCACTGTATTGGAGGGTGAACTAGCAAAATTACGCTGCGGGGACTTTTTTCTTCTTAAAGATTTACAATATGGTCATATACGATGTTAATACATATCAATATGATCATTATAATGCATGCCAGAAGAGTTCTTTGCCGACCTTATGAATAAGATATTAAGCCAGACAGCACTTGTTGTCTGTTGATCTGGGTCGTTGACGGTTGTTGTCGGTAATTGTAGGTTTGTTGTCGGTTGTTGACGGTTGTTGTCGGTTGTTGACGGCTGTTGTCGGTTGTTGACGGTTGTTGTCGGTAAATAGGAAGACCGAAAACTCCCTATGGAAGGATACCTATTAATTGCCCTTATGTGCTTTTGAGCGTCTAATGTTGTCTGTTACATTATAAGCGACGTTAAATAAGGCCTCTTTATCTTTTATACTAACCAGCCCACAACCCAAATTTTTCTGGGAGATCACATTTTTGGGATAGTCTGCTGAACACGTGAGCGTTTAACGCCTTCAGTATAGTCCAAGATACTTTCAACGATTTGTTTGCAACATATAATGCACCAATAAGAGCAAACACATCCCTAATCTTCTTGAAATACTCAACAATTTCGTTCAGCAGGAAACCAAAACTGTCAACAGCCGCCATTGTCTTGTCTTGCGAAGAAATTCTGCCAGTACTGGCACACCTCCAGTCCGCTGGAGTACCGAATGAAATTATATATAAAAGTTCATAAAAATACAGTTCTAACCGTCACCACCAAATCCCGGACACAAAAATATTATTATTATACCACCACCGCTTTATTTACAGTTTATTTATATATACAGGTTCTTGACTGTGGCAGAAGGATTAAAATTCCTTAGCGCTTGAGCCCTTGGCCACAAGCCCACATGAAAATCTATGGAAATCAGAGTCTTTTCTCTGGCATGAAACACTACAATACTGCGTTATCCGACACAGTGAACAAAGTATAAGGTCCTCCCTACTTTTAGGCAGATGCTTACAGTTAGCACAAACACTTATACTGTCCTCATGGTCATCATCATCATCACTATCAATGTCAACAGTATGCAGGAGTTTTAGTAAGATTTCCTTTTCTTGCGCTTGAAGATCGGCCTCAGCCTGTGGGTTTTCAACTGATGTCGGTTGATCCGAAAACGTCAGGTCCCTAACACTACCACAAGTCAATGAATCTTGAAGAATCACAGAATCCTGTTGAGGAGAAACGGGAGTTCCTGTTTCTCCTGGCGAAGCTAAATCTGGTTTTCCAGCTGACTTCTTCTCCAGAAAACGTTCGAGTCTTCTTTTGGAACGAGCTAATGCAGAGGGAGAATTCTTCTTCCTGCGACGTTTCACTGGTTTCACAGTAACACGGCGGGTGACCTCGCTGTCGTCCTTGGCTTTGTTGCAAGTTTTGGCGCGAAATTTACAGTTGACAGTGAAAGACAATGAATCCAGGTTCCGCGTAAGTTTCCACGTATATCGGTTGTCTCCATCATTTTCTAGTCTACTGATAACTTCGAGGATAGCCTTTGGGATAACACTGGGTATCTCATCCATAGTTATTTTCCAAATTCACGGTGGCGAGAATTCCGCGTCCACTCGTTCCGCCATCTTGCATCTTGATCATTGTTTCAATATGGTCTTTCTTACCAAGATGTTTGATTTTGGATCGCAATATATATTGTACATGAAATAAAGCGTCTATATGTATATGGGTATAACTAAACACCGGAAGGAAATTTTCTGCGGAAACCGTGAGTTTATACCATGAAGAGAGAAAACATGGCGGATCGAGTGGACGTGGATTTCGCGCCACCGTGATTTTTGGATATTTATAATGGAAGGATTGCCCAGTGTTATACCGAAATCGATCGTGGAAGTTCTGAACAGGCTGGAGAATGATGAGGACAACCTATTCTCGTGGAAACTCACGCGGAGTCAGGATAAATTCTCATTAACTGTCAGTTGCAAACTTCCCGCCAAAACTCCCAACAAAGCCAAGGACGACAACAAGGTAACCGGACGTACTACTGTGAAACCAGTAAAGAGACGTTGTCGGAAGAAAAACAGATCTCCCTCTGCGTTGGCTCGTACTAGGAAGAGACACGCGCGGTTCCTTGAAAAGAAGTTAGCTGGAAAACCAGATTTGGCTTCGCCAGAAGAGGACCAGCAGGATTTGAATAATTCTGTGTGTGTAAAAGAACTGGAAAATACCAGTCTTGCTTGTGGTAGTAACAGGGACCTGGTGTCATCGGAAAATCCAACACCAAGTCCAGCTATTGATCCGGACCTTCGTGAATTTCTGGACACCTTTGATATTGACGATAGTGACGACGATAGTGACATTGATGTGAGCAGTGTATATAGTGTTTGTTCAAACTGTAAGCATCCAGCCTAAAAAGGAGAAGACCTTAAACGTTGTTCGCGCTGTCATATAACCCGCTACTGTAGCGTTCAGTGCCAGAAGAAAGATTGGGACTTTCACCGATTTGCTTGTGTGGTTGTGGCCAAAAAGTCGGACACTGTGAAAGCTTGATTCTCTACCACAAGGACCTGTACATACTTGTTAAACGTTCACAAGTTACCATTTTCAACAGTAGTTTAGATACTTTTATTAACACTAACTGACTAATACTTCAATTAAGGGTTTATTCACTTATGTGAAGTTCTCCAGACAGTGGAGGAATTTACCAACAACAACAACAACAACCACGCGTATAATGTGAAATAAGGCACAACCTTTATGGCGAGCACAGCATGCAAGATCCAATTTTCTATTTATGTGTAAGTTCCACTTGTAGGTAGTGGTTTGGAACGACCCCCCTGGTAGCTCAGACTAGTGTTCCAGGGATGGTTTGAACAGGACCACCTGAGAAGTTCAGTGAAAGCGTGGTAGCTCAGTGGTTAGGCACTTGCCTCTGGTGCTAGAGGTCCCAGGTGATCCCCGTTCGCGGCGAGGAAAATTTCGGTGTCCGAACACGCTTTCCCTAGTGTCATTTGCAGGGATGACACTAGATAAGTGCATCGTCCTTCGGATCGGGGAGTTAACTGGATGTCCCCTGTGCAAGGAGAGTCACATCTTGTGCAGGTTAAAGAACCCTACGGTAATTTCGATATGGTTACTTGTAGGCTTTCATCCTGCAACCCGGAGTGTACATAGAACACCTGCCGATAATGCTTGAAAGAGGGTCTGGCAGTAAATAGAGAAAGAAATAAGAGCACGAATTCATTAGTGAGGGTCTTGGGATCAAGCTCCTCCTGAGGTGGGATTTTCCCTTAAGGTAGTGGTTTGAACAAGAGCAACTGGTAGCTCAGGGTGGTAGCTAAATGCTTTCATACAAAAGTACAGTTGCTTCTCGTCTGTTTTTAAGAGTTGTAATAAGTGTGTTCTGGGACCCAATATGGGTCCGATGTGTGTTCGAGGAGGGTGGGGGTGGTGAGGTGGGGCACATCATAAGAATCAGTTAAATGTGTTACCCTTTTCCGTAAAAACTGATATATTACATATTATAGCCCCTAGCCTTAGAGACTGCACCTCTAGTCTTTCAAAGCATGCTAGTCAAGAGGTACACTGAAATGCATAGAGCAGCGGCTCACTCAGTTGGTAGAGTGTTAGTCTGGAGATAGAAGGGTTGCTTGCTTGAGTATATCCACGGGCGGAGTCACTGTGCTGTGTCTTTGAGCGAGACACTTTATCCGCCGCTTAGTATTGATTCAACCCATGAAAACCAGTCCTGACATGACTGAAAAATGGTTGACTGGGACATAAAGAGTCAAACCGAACAAAAATGATGTACAACTCTATTCACAGGGATAGAATACATATATGTAATCCTCTGCAAATGGAATTTAAAGGCAGTTCAAGCTCTTGAAAACCTTTTAAAGTCCTTGATATATTAGAGAATGATATTTAGAACATTTCTCATTTTTGCACATTGTGACACAATGTTCTGGTACAACTCAGTCACCATAATAATGTACTATCGGCAAACTGCTGATGATATCAAAAGGAAGATATTAAAGACCATTACTGAATTCATGGTTTTTGGCATTTTATTTATTTTAGAAATACTAAGATAATTATCTGATTTAAGAGTTTATTTCTACCAAGGTTAATCACAGCTCATCGAGATTGTATTGACACGTACTGTTATCATTATGTGTACATAGAAAAAGACAAGTACTTGACCACTGCTCCCAGTTCGAAAGGCCACCACAAAGAGCCCAATATTGTAGATACCAGTCATATAGTGATGCCCTGAATTTTCGTAGTTTACTAGAGAGAGAGAGAGAGAGAGAGAGAGAGAGAGAGAGAGAGAGAGAGAGACCGGTGGGAGGGTATGGGGAAGAGGTAGGGGTGGGGTAGGGTAGATAGATAGATAGATAGATAGATAGATAGATAGATAGATAGATAGATAGATAGATAGATAGATAGATAGATAGATAGATAGATAGATAGATATATAGATAGATAGATAGATAGATAGATAGATAGATAGATAGATAGATAGATAGATAGATAGATAGATAGATAGATAGATAGATAGATAGATAGATTATAGTGAATGATGGGTGGTTTGGGGGATGTTGTCACTGCCCAGGCCTGCCCTGGCAATAAGCACTCCCTGCCGGAATGATCAGCTATAGATAGACAGACAGACAGACATAGATAGACAGACAGACTGACAGACCGGTGGGTGGGTGGGTAGGGTAGGGGAAGAGGTAGGGGCGGGGTAGGATAGATAGATAGATAGATAGATAGATAGATAGATAGATAGATAGATAGATAGATAGATAGATAGATAGATAGATAGATAGATAGATAGATAGATAGATAGATAGACAGATAGACTATAATGAATGGTGGGTGGTTTGGGGGATGTGGTCACTACCCTGGCCATAAGCACTCCCTGCCAGAATGATCAGCTATAGATTGACAGACAGACAGATTTAGACAGACAGACTGACAGACCGGTGGGTGGGTGGGTAGGGTAGGGGAAGAGGTAGGGGCGGGGTAGGGTAGATTAGATAGATAGATTATAATGAATGGTGGCTGGGTTAGGGGTTTGTGGGGATGGGGAGTGAGAGAAACAGAGAAGGGGACAACTGTACTTTGCTCTGTTAAAAATTAATTACAAATAAAAAGGGCTGCTGCCCACACTCCCCTTCAGCATTTTAAGAAAGTATGTCAAAAGCATATGACACTACAATATTAGCATATTAAGACGCTAAAACACCATTACAACTTAATCAAATCCAGTATAGAGACCGATAAAAAGCAGTCTAGCAGAGAGAGAGAGTACCGTTTTTCTATGCATAATCTGTACTGTACAACCCCTGGGGGCTTTCTGGACAGGGAGCGACAATACTGGGGAGTGTCTTTCTGGGCAGAGAGCGTCAATACTGGGGTGTTAAAACGTACCGGTTAATAGTGCTGGGGAGTTTATATGTGCAGAGCGATGCGGGAAGGGGATAACGACATCTGTCCCCGCATGGTGCGTTTCTGCGCATGCGTCATTTGTTTTTAAAATAGACCGCAAAAAAACCCAATGTCTATTAATAGCGCTTAACAAGATGCAGCTTTTAAAAAAAGATAAGACTTTATGTAGAAGTCATATTTTTAAGATGCCTGAAATGGGGATGGATGCCTCTATGGATGCTTAATGTAAATAATCGCACATCATTTCCAACAATTTCCTAAAATGTGCCCCCGAACCCAATCCTTCATTTAGACTCAGATCAGCCTTTGCGTATGTGCAGTTGTAAACGTATCAGTGTATTTGCTATTTCCTTTATGAGGATGACATTCACAAGCGCAAATTTTTTTAACTATGATCAGACGATGTCTATCGCCTGCACATATATCATATAAGGCTAGCCTGGAAACATGTCCTAATTCCTGTAATGGAATGAAGGCAAATGGGTGGCATGTTTCCCCTTAGATAAACGTACAACTTTGTCCTGAAGTCGTTGTGATGAGACAGTCAGAACTGGATGAGCGTATTTCTATATCAGATATGGGTATAACCATATTCTAACTACGATCACAGCTAGCTGATCATGTTCCTTATCAGGTAGATGTATAAACATTATCCTACCATTGTAATGAGACAAGCAGGTTCCTTATGAAATAGGGGTATTACCAGGCTCCAAACATGGTCATGAGACGATCACAACGGACGGAGCATGGTTCTTACCTGAATGAGGTATAACCATGCTCTGGCGGTTGTCACGAAACGATCACAACTGACGGAGCATGTTTCTTACCTGCTCTGTCCATTGTCATGAGACGATCACAACTGTCGGAGCATGTTTCATACATAAATGATATATAACCATGCTCTGACCGTTGTCATGAGACGATAACAACTGGCAGAGCATGTTACATACCTTAGGGATGAATAACCATGCTCTGACCGTTGTCATGAGACGATGACAACTGACGGAGCATGCTTCATACATAAATGATATATTACCATGCTCTGACCGTTTTCATGAGATGTTGACAACTGATGGAGCATGAGTAATACTGAAGGAAAATATTACCATGCTCTGACCGTTGTCACTAGACGATAGCAACTTACGGAGCATGGTTCATACCTAATGAATAAACTACCATGCTCTGTCATGTGGCATGAGACGATTACAACTGACTGAGCATGGTTCATACCTTAGGGATATATTATCATGCTCTGACCGTTGTCATGAGATGATAACAACTGACAGAGCATGGTTCATACCTTAGGGATATTATTGCCATGCTCTGACCGTTGTCACTAGACGATAACAACTGACGGAGCATGGTTCATACCTTAGGGATATATTATCATGCTCTGACCGTTGTCACTAGACGATAACAACTGACGGAGCATGGTTCATACCTTTGAGATATATTTCCATGCTCTGACCGTTGTCATAGGATGAAAACAACAAACGGAGCATGGTTCATACCTTAGGGATATATTACCATGCTCTGACCGTTGTCAAGAGATGATAAGAACTGACGGAGCAAGATTCATACCTTAGGGATATATTACCATGCTCTGACCGTTGTCACTAGACGATAACAACTGACGGAGCATGATTCATAACTTAGGGATATATTACCATGCTCTGAC
Source organism: Loripinus fragilis (assembly GCA_964019695.1). NCBI lineage: Eukaryota > Metazoa > Mollusca > Bivalvia > Lucinida > Lucinidae > Loripinus > Loripinus fragilis. Next base: position 80,396,625 of record OZ026519.1, read on the forward strand.
CGTTGTCACTAGACGATAACAACTGAGGGAGCATGGTTTATACCTTTGGGATATATTGCCATGCTCTGACCGTTGTCACTAGACGATAACAACTGACGGTGCATGCTTCATACATAATTGATATATTACCATGCTCTGACCGTTGTCATGAGATGTTGACAACTGATGGAGCATGAGTAAGGAAGGAAAATATTACCATGCTCTGACCGTTGTCACTAGACGATAACAACTTACGGATTATGGTTCACACTAAGGGATAAATTACCATGCTCTGACCAGGGGCATGAGACGATAACAACTGACAGAGCATGATTCATACCTTAGGGATAAATTACCATGCTTTGACCGTTGTCACTAGACGATAACAACTGACAGAGCATGGTTCATACCTTAGGGATTTATTACAATGCTCTGACCGTTGTCACTAGATGATAACAACTGACGGAGCATGGTTCATACGTTAGGAATATATTACCAGGCTCTGACCGTTGTCACTAGATGATAACAACTGACGGAGCATGGTTCATGCTTTAGGCATATATTACCATGCTCTGACCGTTGTCATGAGACGATAACAACTGACGGAGCATGGTTCATACCTAAGGGATATGTTACCATGCTCTGACCGTTGTCACTAGACGATAACAACTGACGGAGCATGGTTCATACCTTAGGGATATATTACCATGCTCTGACCAGTGGCATGAGACGATAACAACTGAAGGAGCATGGTTCATACCTAAGGGATATATTACCATCCTCTGACCGTTGTCACTAGACGATAACAACTGACGGAGCATGGTTCATACCTTAGGGATATTTTACCATGCTCTGACCAGTGGCATGAGACGATAACAACTGAAGGAGCATGGTTCATACCTTAGGGATATATTACCATCCTCTGACAGTTGTCACTAGACGATAACAACTGACGGAGCATGGTTCATACCTTAGGGATATATTACCATGCTCTGACCGTTGTCATGAGACGATAACAACTGACGGTGCATGGTTCATACCTTAGGGATATATTACCATGCTCTGACCGTTGACAATAGACGATAACAACTGAGGGAGCATGGTTCACACCTTTGGGATATATTGACATGCTCTGACCGTTGTCATTAGACGATAAAATTGACGGTGCATGCTTCATACATAAATGATATATTACCATGCTCTGACCGTTGTCATGAGATGTTGACAACTGATGGAGCATGAGTAATACCGAAGGAAAATATTACCATGCTCTGACCGTTGTCACTAGACTAAAACAACTTACAGAGCATGGTTCATAACTTAGGGATAAATTACCATGCTCTGACAAGTGGCATGAGACGATAACAACTGACAGAGCATGGTTCATACCTTAGGGATATATTACCATGCTCTGACCGTTGTCACTAGACGATAACAACTGACAGAGCATGGTTCATACCTTAGAGATATATTACCATGCTCTGACCGTTGTCACTAGATGATAACAACTGACGGAGCATGGTTCATACCTTAGGGATATATTACCATGCTCTGACCAGTGGCATGAGACGATAACAACTGAAGGAGCATGGTTCATACCTAAGGGATATATTACCATGCTCTGACCGTTGTCACTAGACGATAACAATTGACGGTGCATGGTTCATACCTTAGGGATATATTACCATGCTCTGACCGTTGTCACTAGACGATAACAACTGACGGAGCATGGTTCATACCTAAGGGATATGTTACCATGCTCTGACCGTTGTCACTAGACGATAACAACTGACGGAGCATGGTTCATACCTTAGGGATATATTACCATGCTCTGACCAGTGGCATGAGACGATAACAACTGAAGGAGCATGGTTCATACCTAAGGGATATATTACCATCCTCTGACCGTTGTCACTAGACGATAACAACTGACGGAGCATGGTTCATACCTTAGGGATATTTTACCATGCTCTGACCAGTGGCATGAGACGATAACAACTGAAGGAGCATGGTTCATACCTTAGGGATATATTACCATCCTCTGACAGTTGTCACTAGACTAAAACAACTTACAGAGCATGGTTCATAACTTAGGGATAAATTACCATGCTCTGACAAGTGGCATGAGACGATAACAACTGACAGAGCATGGTTCATACCTTTGGGATATATTGCCATGCTCTGACCGTTGTCACTAGACGATAACAATTGACGGTGCATGGTTCATACCTTAGGGATATATTACCATGCTCTGACCGTTGTCACTAGACGATAACAACTGACAGAGCATGGTTCATACCTTAGAGATATATTACCATGCTCTGACCGTTGTCACTAGATGATAACAACTGAAGGAGCATGGTTCATACCTTAGGGATATATTACCATGCTCTGACTGTTGACATGAGATGATTACAACTGACGGAGCATGGTTCATACCTAAGGGATATATTACCGTACTCTGACAGTTGTCACTAGATGATAACAACTGAAGGAGCATGGTTCATGCCTTAGGCATATATTACCATGCTCTGACCGTTGTCATGGGACGATAACAACTGACGGAGCATGGTTCATACCTTAGGGATAGATTACAATGCTCTGACCGTTGTCACTAGACGATAACAACTGACGGAGCATGGTTCATAACTTAGGGATATATTACCATGCTCCGACCGTTGTCACTAGACGATAACAACTGACGGAGCATGGTTCATACCTTAGGGATATATTACCATGCTCTGGCCGTTGTCACTAGACGATAACAACTGAAGGAGCATGGTTCATACCTTAGGGATATATTACCATGCTCTGACCAGTGGCATGAGACGATAACAACTGACGGAGCTTGGTTCATACCTTAGGGATATATTACCATGCTCTGACCGTTGTCAATAGACGATTACAACTGACGGAGCATGGTTCATACCTTAGGGATTTATTACCATGCTCTGACCGTTGTCACTAGACGATAACAACTGACGGAGCATTGTTCATACCTTAGGGATATATTACCATGCTCTGACCGTTGTCATGAGACGATAACAACTGACGGTGCATGGTTCATAACTTAGGGATATATGACCATGCTCTGACCGTTGTCATGAGATGAAAACAACTGACGGAGCATGGCTCATACCTTAGGGATATATTACCATGCTCTGACCGTTGTCATGAGATGATAACAACTGACGGAGCAAAATTCATACCTTAGGGATATATTACCATGCTCTGACCGTTATCACTAGACGATAACAACAGACGGAGCATGGCTCATACCTTAGGGACATATTACCATGCTCTGACCGCTGTCACTAGACGATAACAACTGAGGGAGCATGGTTCACACCTTTGGGATATATTGCCATGCTCTGACCGTTGTCACTAGACGATAACAACTGACGGTGCATGCTTCATACATAAATGATATATTACCATGCTCTGACCGTTGTCATGAGATGTTGACAACTGATGGAGCATGAGTAATACCGAAGGAAAATATTACCATGCTCTGACCGTTGTCACTAGACGATAACAACTTACGGACCATGGTTCATACCTTAGGGATATATTACCATGCTCTGACCAGTGGCATGAAACGATCACAACTGACAGAGCATGATTCATACCTTAGGGATAAATTACCATGCTCTGACCGTTGTCACTAGACGATAACAACTGACAGAGCGTGGTTTATACCTTATGGATTTATTACCATGCTCTGACCGTTGTCACTAGATGATAACAACTGACGGAGCATGGTTATACCTTAAGGATATATTACCATGCTCTGACTCTTGTCAAGAGATGATAACAACTGACGGAGCATGGTTCATACGTAAGGGATATATTACCATGCTCTGACCGCTGTCACTAGACGATAACAACTAATGGAGCATGGTTCATACCGTAGGGATATATTACCATGCTCTGACCGTTGTCACTAGACGATAACAACTGACGGAGCATGGTTCATACATTAGGGATATATTACCATGCTCTGACCGTTGTCACTAGACGATAACAACTGACGGAGCATGGTTCATACCTTAGGGATATATTACCATGCTCTGACCAGTGGCATGAGACGATAACAACTGACGGAGCATAGTTCATACCTTAGGGATATATTACTTTCCTCTGACCGTTGTCAATAGACGATTACAACTGATGGAGCATGGTTCATACCTTAGGGATTTATTACCATGCTCTGACAGTTGTCACTAGACGATAACACCTGACGGAGCATGGTTCATACCTTAGGGATATATTACCATGCTGTGACCGTTGTCATGAGATGATAAGAACTGACGGTGCAGGGTTATACCTTAGGGATATATTACCATGCTCTGACCGTTGTCACTAGACGATAACATCTGAGGGAGCATGGTTCATACCTTTGGGATATATTGACATGCTCTGACCGTTGTCACTAGACGATAAAATTGACGGTGCATGCTTCATACATAAATGATATATTACCATGCTCTGACCGTTGTCATGAGATGTTGACAACTGATGGAGCATGAGTTATACCGAAGGAAAATATTACCATTCTCTGACCGTTGTCACTAGATGATAACAACTTACAGAGCATGGTTCATACCTTAGGGATAAATTACCATGCTCTGACTAGTGGCATGAGACGATAACAACTGACGGAGCATGGTTCATACCTTAGGGATATATTACCATGCTCTGACCGTTGTCACTAGACGATAAAAACTGACGGAGCATGGTTCATGCCTTAGGCATATATTACCATGCTCTGACCGTTGTCATGAGACGATAACAACTGACGGTGCATGATTCATACTCTAGGGATATATTACCATGCTGTGACCGTTGTCACTAGACGATAACAACTGAGGGAGCATGGTTCATACCTTAGGATATATTGACATGCTCTGACCGTTGTCACTAGACGATAACAACTGACGGTGCATGCTTCATACATAAATGATATATTACCATGCTCTGACCGTTGTCATGAGATGTAGACAACTGATGGAGCATGAGTAATACCGAAGGAAAATATTACCATGTTCTGACCGTTGTCACTAGACGAAAACAACTTACGGAGCATGGTTCATACCTTAGGGATAAATTACCATGCTCTGACCAGTGGCATGAGACGATAACAACTATCGGAGCATGGTTCATACCTAAGGGATATATAACCATGATCTAACCGTTGTCACTAGACGATAAAAACTGACGGAGCATGTTTCATACCTTAGGGATATATTACCATGCTCTGGCCGTTGTCATGAGATGATAACAACTGACGGAGCATTGTTAATACCTTTCGGATATATTGCCATGCTCTGACCGTTGTCACTAGACGATAACAACTGACAGAGCATGGTTCATACCTTAGGTATATATTACCTTGCTCTGACCGTTGTCACTAGACGATAACAACTTACGGAGCATGGTTCATGCCTTAGGCATATATTACAATGCTCTGACCGTTGTCATGTAACGATAAAAACTGACAGAGCATGGTTCATACCTTAGGGGTATATTACCATGCTCTGACTGTTGTCACTAGACGATAACAACTGAAGGAGCATGGTTCATACCATAAGGATATATTGCCATGCTCTGACCGTTTTCACTAGACAATAACAACTGACGGATGATGGTTCATACCTTAGGGATATATTACCATGCTCTGACCGTTGTCACTAGACGATAACAACTGACGGAGCATGGTTCATACCTAAGGGATATATTACCATGCTCTGACCGTTGTCACTAGGCGATAACAATTGACGGAGCATGGTTCATACCTTAGGGATATATTACCATGCTCTGACCATTGTCACTAGACGATTACAACTGACGGAGTATGGTTCATACCTAAGGGATATATTACCATGCTTTGACCGTTTTCACTAGACGATAACAACTGACGAAGCATGGTTCATACCTTAGGGATATATTATCATGCTCTGACCGTTGTCATGAGACGATAACAACTGACGGTGCATGCTTAAAGCTGCATACTCTGTAACTGTGAACATTTTTCGAAAAAAATTATTTTCTTCTTAAATCATTTGTAAAAGTAGAATTAAGCTGTGTTTTCACAATAAAAATGTTCATTACAGCTGAAAATTGCATGGAAAAGTGAATTGTCTTATTAAATAGGTGTATTTTTCTCTTGTTGGTAATTATTTGCGTCCCTCCAATAATTATAGACCGTTGAATTTTAACATAAATGCAGTTGTTTTGAAAGTGATAACTTGTTAAGATTTACGAAAATGGTAAAATGTTTACCTGAATTTGAGTATTTTTACTGCGTTCTTGAAAAATAAAAACATTATTTTTAAAATTAGAAGATCAAAAGTTACAGACTATGCAGCTTTAATACATAAATGATATATTACCATGCTCTGACCGTTGTCACTAGATGATAACAACTGACAGGGCATGGTTCATACCTTAGGGATATATTACCATGCTCTGACCGTTGTCACTAGACGATTACAACTGTAGGAGCATGGTTCATACCTTAGGGATATATTACCATGCTCTGACCATTGTCATGAGATGATAACAACAGAGGCAGCATGGTTCATATCTTTGGGATATATTGCCATGCTCTGACCGTTGTCACTAGACGATAACAACTGACGGTGCATGCTTCATACATAAATGATATATTACCATGCTCTGACCGTTGTCATGAGATGTTTACAACTGATGGAGCATGAGTAATACCGAAGGAAAATATTACCATGCTCTGACCGTTGTCACTAGACGATAACAACTTACTGAGCATGGTTCAATACTTTAGGGATAAATTACCATGCTCTGACCAGTGGCATGAGACGATAACAACTGAGGGAGCATGGTTCATACCTTAGGGATATATTACCATGCTCTGACCGTTGTCTATAGACGATAACATCTGACGGAGCATGGTTCATACCTTAGGGATATATTACCATGCTCTGACCGTTGTTATGAGACGATAACAACTGACGGTGCATGGTTCATACCTTAGGGATATATTACCATGCTCTGACCGTTGTCATGAGACGATAACAACTGACAGAGCATGGTTCATACCTTTGGGATATATTGCCATGCTCTGACCGTTGTCACTAGACGATAACAATTGACGGTGCATGGTTCATACCTTAGGGATATATTACCATGCTCTGACCGTTGTCACTAGACGATTACAACTGACGGAGCATGGTTCATACCTTAGGGATATATTACCATGCTCTGACCGTTGTCACTAGACGATAACAACTGAGGGAGCATGGTTCATACCTTAGGGATATATTGCCATGCTCTGACCGTTATCACTAAACGATAACAACTGACGGTGCATGCTTCATAGTTAAATGATATATTACCATGCTCTGACTGTTGTCATGAGATGTTGACAACTGATGGTGCATGAGTAATACCGAAGGAAAATATTACCAATCTCTGACCGTTGTCACTAGACTATAACAACTTACGGAGCATGGTTCATACCTTAGGGATAAATTAACATGCTCTGACCAGTGGCATTAGACGATAACAACTGACAGAGCATGATTCATACCTTAGGGATATATTACCATGCTCTGACCGTTGTCACTAGACGATAACAACTGACGGAGCATGTTTCATACCTTAGGGATGAATAACCATGCTCTGACCGTTGTCATGAGACGATGACAACTGACGGAGCATGTTTCATACCTTAGAGTTGAATAACCATGCTCTGACCGTTGTCATGTCACGATGAAAACTGACGGAGCAGGTTTCATACCTTAGGGATGAATAACCATGCTCTGACCGTTGTCATATCACGATAAGAACTGACGGAGCATGTTTCATACCTTAGGGATGAATAACCATGCTCTGACCCTTGTCACGAGACGATGACAACTGACAGAGCATGTTTCATGCCTTAGGGATGAATAACCATGCTCTGACCGTAGTCATGTCACGATGACAACTGACGGAGCATGTTTCATACCTTAGGGATGAATAACCATGCTCTGACCGTTGTCATGTCACGATGACAACTGACAGAGCATGTTTCATACCTAAGGGATGAATAACCATGCTCTGACAATTGTCATGAGACGATGACAACTGACGGAGCATGTTTTATACCTTAGAGTTGAATAACCATGCTCTGACCGCTGTCATTGGACGATGACAACTGACAGAGCATGTTTCATACCTTAGAGATGAATAACCATGCTCTGACCGTTGTCATGAGACGATGACAACTGACGGAGCATGTTTCATACCTTAGGGATGAATAACCATGCTCTGACCGTTGTTAAATCATGATGACAACTGACGGAGCATGTTTCATACCTTAGGGATAAATAACCATGCTCTGACCGTTGTCATTCAGGGGCGTGTCTGAGGACAAATCCAAAGTACGCAGGGGGGTGGGTATGGGATGTGGATACCCCCTCCCATACGTTAGAAAAAAAATCAAGATATGAACTAAATGGTAGCTTCTCCTGTATTTTCTGAACCTAAACATCGACTTAATTGCTTCCAAAACAAAAGTGCAAAACAGTCAATATCATATTGCTTTGGTTCAGGATTATTGCAAAATCGGCATACTTCGGATGATTGGAACTCACCAGTTGGTATATAAAGACATAACACGGGTGAGGCATGTTTTTATTGCATTTTCCGCGATTTAAGGCGTTTTAATTTTTAGACATTCAAAGATTAAAGTACGCAGCTGCGTACTTTGCGTATGCGCAGGCACGCCCCTGTCATTGGACGATGACAATGGACAGAGCATGTTTCATACCTTAGAGATGAATAACCATGCACTGACCGCTGTCATGAGACGATGACAACTAACGGAGCATGTTTCATGCCTTAGGGATGAATAACCATGCTCTGACCGTTGTCATGTCACGATGACAACTGACGGAGCATGTTTCATACCTTAGGGATGAATTACCATGCTCTGACCGTTGTCATGTCACGATAACAACTGACGGAGCATGTTTCATACCTTAGGGATGAATAACCATGTTCTGACCGTTGTCATGTCACGATGACAACTGACGGAGCATGTTTCATACCTTAGGAATGAATAACCATGCTCTGACCGTTGTCATGTCACGATGACAACTGACGAAGCATGTTTCATACCTTAGGGATGAATAACCATGCTCTGACCGTTGTCATGAGACGATGACAACTGACGGAGCATGTTTCATACCTTAGGGATAAATAACCATGCTCTGACCGTTGTCACAAGACGATGACAATTAACGGAGCATGTTTCATACCTTAGGGATGAATAACCATGCTTTGACCGTTGTCATGTCATGATGACAACTGACGAAGCATGTTTCATACCTTAGGGATAAATAACCATGCTCTGACCATTGTCATGAGACGATGACAACTGACGGAGCATGTTTCATACCTTAGGGATAAATAACCATGCTCTGACCGTTGTCACGAGACGATGGCAATTAACGGAGCATGTTTCATACATTATGGATGAATAACCATGACTCTGACCGTTGTCATATCATGGTGACAACTGATGGAGCATGTTTCATACCTTAGGGATGAATAACCATGCTCTGACTATTGTCATGTCACGATGACAACTGACGGAGCATGTTTCATACCTAAGGGATTGATAACCATGCTCTGACCGTTGTCATGTCACGATGACAACTGACGGAGCATGGTTCATAACTTAGAGATGAATAACCATGCTCTGACCGTTGTCATGAGACGATGACAACTGACGGAGCATGTTTCATACCTTAGAGATGGTTAACCATGCTCTGACCGTTGTCATGTTACGATGACAACTAACGGAGCATGTTTCATACCTTTGGGATGAATAACAATGCTCTGACCGCTGTTATGAGACGATGACAACTAACTGAGCATGTTTCATACCTGAGGGATGAATAACCATGCTCTGACCGTTGGCATGTCACGATAACAGTTGACGGAGCATGTTTCATACCTTATGGATAAATAACCATGCTCTGACCGGTGTCATGTCACGATGACAACTGACGGAGCATGTTTCATACCTTAGGAATGAATAACCATGCTCTGACCGTTGTCATGTCACGATGACATCTGACGGAGCATGTTTCATACCTTAGGGATGAATAACCATGCTCTGACCGTTGTCATGAGACGATGACAACTGACGGAGCATGATTCATACCTTAAAGATTTATTACCATGCTCTGACCATTGTCATGAGACGATTACAACTGACGGAGCATGTTGCGAACCTTGGGGATGAATAACCATGCTCTCTCCGTTGTCATGGGACGGTGACAACTGACGGAGCATGTTTCATACATAAACGATATATTACAATGCTCTGACCGCTGTCAAGACAATGACAACTGATGACGGAGGATGATTCATACATAAGGTATATATATCCATGCTCTGACCGTTGTCATAAGACGATGACATATCACGGAGAATGTTTCTTACCTTCGGGATCAAAACCCATGCTATCTCCGTTGTCATGGGATGACGACAACTGATAGAGCATGTTTCATTTCTGATGGGGGTATCACCATGCTCTGACCGTTGTCATCAGACGATGACAAATAACGGATTATGTTTCTTACCTCGGGGATACTTGGCAATGCTCTGACCGTTGTCTTGAATGATAACTTAATAGTGACCTTGAGTACATGCACCATCAAAAAGAGGCTTTAAAGTAACTCTTGAGTTCATGTACCATTACAAGGAGGCTTTATAGTAACTCTTGAGCACATGCACCATCACAAGGAGGCTTTATAGTGATACTTGACTACATATGTCAGCACTAGGAGTCTATAGATTCAAACGAATTGTTGGAAACCCTAATTTTAGTGATCAATTCAAAAAGATAGTAAAACGTTATATAAGGGTTGGATATAACTTGGATATCATGCGACAGTCTGCATGCCTAGTTTTAAACCCAATTACGGTTTATAGCTATGGTTTCCTCTTTAATTGCACGACGGTGGGTCAGGCCTCAGACTCTATGACGGCTCTGACGTAAAGCTTTAATCGGTGGGTTGGTGCCTAATGCTTATCTGTAGCTGGACCCACCGTGGCTCAACTTGAGGTTTTCTTTAGCTCTGACTATAGTTACCCTGGTGTATCAATACCATGAGGGTTTATAGTGTCCCTTGAGTATATGTGCCACCACTAGGAGGCTTTATAGTGTCTTTTGAGTACATTTTACCATCACAGGAAGGCTTTATAGTGACCCTTGCGTCATTTACCATCACTAGGAGGCTATATAGTGACCCTTGAGTACATGTACCATCACAAGGTGGCTTTATAGTGACACTTATGTAATGTTCCATCGCTAGGAGGTTTTATAGTGACGCGTGAGTACAAGTACCATCACTAGGAGGCTTTATTGTGACCATTCAGTACATGTACTATCTCGGTGGCTTTATAGTCAACCTTGAGCACATGTACCATTACCATGTGGATTCATAGTGACCCTTAAGTACATGTACCATCACAAGGAGGCTTTATAGTGACCCTTGAGAACATGTACCATCACTAGTAGGCTTTTGAGTGACCCTTGAATACATGTACTATGACTTTAGGAATTTATAGTGACCCTTGAGTACATGTACCATCACTAAGAGGCTTTATAGTGACTCTAGAATACATGTACCGTCACAAGGAGGCTGTATAGTACCCTTGAGTACATGTCCCATCACTAAGATGATTGATAGTGACACTTTAGTACATATACCATCACCAGGAGACTTTATAGTGACCCTTCAGTACACATACCATCACTAGGAGGCTTTATAGTAACCCTTGAATACATATACCTTCACTAGGTGCCCTAATAGTGTCCATTTAGTACATGCACCATACAAGGAGGCTGAATAGTGTCCCTTGAGTATATGTACCATGATTTGGAGGTTTTCTGTCTTGTGTTTGCTATGCCTTTGTACGCGTCTGTTTATATGTGCCTTGTGGTCACCGGCTGGGAAAGGGCTGACTTCATGGCTTTCGTTTGTGGTGTCTTACTGTGAGTTTTCTACCTTCCTATTGGTATCCTGGGTCAGGTGTGGTACTTGATTGTATCGATTCCTGATCTTTGCACCCTTACTTGTTTAGTGACTCTTGAGTACCCATGCCATCACTAGGAGGCTTTATTGTGACGCATTGGTACATAAACAATCACAGGAGGCACGAAAGTCCACTCAAGTACATAAACCATCACCAGGATGTACTACATGGACACTTAATTACATATATCATCATTAAGAGGCACTACAGTCACGCATACGTGCATTTACCATCACCAGACCGCACTATAGTGGCACTTGAGTGCATGTACCTTCTTTAGGCGGCATTACGGTATCACATACCCTCACAAGGATACACTACATTGACGATTGAGAACATGCATCATCACAAGGAGGCACTAGAGTGCCACTTGAGAACATATACCTTACATAAAAAGCACTACAGTGACCATTGAGAACATTTATAATCACTAGTAGGCATTACACAGACACTTGAGTGCATGTAACTTCACCAGAAGTGACACTAGAGTATAGTATTTATCACTAGGGGGCACTACAGTGACACTTGAGTGCATATATCGTCACTAAAGATGCACACTTGAGTACAATTACCATCTCTAGGAGGGACTACAGTGACCCCTTGAGTACATTCACCCTCACTAGGAGGCATTACAATGACACTTGAGTACATTTACAATCACAAGCATACACTAGAGTGACACTTGAATGCATTAACCTTCACTTTGAGGCACTACAGTTAGAATTGAGACCATTTACAACCACTAGTGGGCACCAAAATGACACTTAAGTGTATGTACTATCACCAGGAGGTGCTACAGTAACACTTGATTGCAACTTTCTTCACTAAGAGCACACTACATATACATTTCAGAACATGCATCATCAGTAGGATGCACTCCAGTGGCATTGGAGAAGATACATCATCACTAAAGACACTTCATTGATACGTGAGCACATATATCACAGTTATATTCAAGTACATATACAATCACTAGGAGGCACTACAGTGACACATGACTATTTTAACCATCACTAGGAGGCACTACAGTGACAATTTAGTACATTTACAATCATAACTTAGCACTACTGTGACACATTAGTATATGTTCAGTCACAAGGATGCACTGTAGATACGTTTGAGTACAGAACTGTAATGCCTTCCAGTGATGGAATATATACCCAGGTTTCACTGTAGTGCCTCCTTAAGGAGTTACCTGTAGTCAAGTGCCACTGAAGTGCCTCCTAGTAATAGTAAATGTACCTGAGTGGCAGTGTTATGCCTCATAGTGATGATGCATGCATTCAAGTGCCACCAAAGTGCCTCCTGGTGATGGTACATGTACTCAAGTGCCATAATAGTGCCTCCAAGTGATGGTACATGTACTATAATGTCCCTGTAGCGTCTCTTAGTGATGAGGCATATACTTTAGTGTCACTGTAGTGTCTCCTTGTCATGGTGAATGCACTCAAGTGTCCCAGAAAAAATGAAACCCAATTTTAATAAATTATTACTCTAGATTTAAAACTATTCAACCGGTAAAAAATATATACCAGCTGCTTAGGCTGCTGTCCGTTCTAAGGCGTTGGTTCTGTTGTTGTTGAGCCGTTGTTAATTGTTACTCCCAATATGGGATTCTGTAATTCTTCTTTGTTATGTTGTACGTTACTCTATGTCCATTCTAGTTTTGCAATCGTCTCAATGTGAAAGGTAGAGCTGGTTGCTTTGCATAGTTTGTCTTTCTGGTGTCTCGTGATTGCTGTGTGGCTCTTCCTCGCGGTACCATGGGTTTGTCTGCAGTTTGTGGTTGTGGTATTTCTTACTTATTATTTTAGGTACAGCAGTAGACATATTTAAAAAAAATACAGCTTAAACGCTTTCTAAGATTTTGAGATATTACATCATTACTGAAGGCACTCTGTTCTCATTTCCTCACAGAAATTGAATTATGGATGCAATAAGTACATTTGAAAAGAATGACATTTGTCTCATTTATGCATCACAAAATGTGTCACCAATACTAATTAAAACAAATAACTTTTAAAAAATGTGAAGTTATGCAAATCACATGTAAACTTTCACATCTTAAAGAAATTACAACAACTTTACGGAGGAAAGCTTGGCAGAAAGAGTTGTATTGGTCATCCGAAATCAATAAATTATCAACAAGGTAAATGTTTGAGGATCCCATTTCTGGGGGAAAATGAAAACAGGGTGCCTTCAGTTTTTACACAATATCTCAAAAATTAATTGGGCTGTTATTTTATACAAATATGGATAAGTAATATATACCTGAAAAATACTAAGTGAGTATGATCAGGAAATACTACAATCAGAAACCGCTGACAACCCCACGGCACCATGAGGAAGAGCCGCTTAACCATCACGAGACACCAGGAAGTCAAATTAAGCACAGCAACCAGTTTTCTCTTCCCCATCAAGATGATTGCCATACTAGAATGGACATAAAGTAACACACAACAAAACATAGAACAATTACAGACTCCTACAATGGGAGTAACAATAAACAAAAAGTCAACAACAACAGAACCACCGCCTTAGAACGGACAGCAGCCTAAGCCACCTGGGGGGGGGGGGGGGGCTAAAATGCATTTTACTGGTACCAAATCTTAGCCCTAGATTCTGCTGTTGTTGAAGTACAATAAATGTTCAGCTCGCATGGAAGCCTTTTAACTAATGCAATGTATCATCATGGAGAAACACTCTAATCAAATTGACACACCAAGATGAAACAAAGAAAAGGGCTCCTGTTATATAAAACTGCTTTAATGGTTAAATAGATATAGAAATATAAGGAATTGAAAATGGGTTTCTTTTTTTCTAGAACACATTTAAGTGCCACCTAAGGAAGGTAAGTGTACTCAATGTCATAGTAGTGTCTCCTATGTCAGGTATATGTTCTCAAGTGTCACTGTAGTGCCTCCTTGTGATGTTTGATACACTCAGATGTAACATTAGTGCCTCCTTGTGATGGTATATACGCTCAAGTGCCACTGTATTGCATCCTAGTTAAGATACGTGCACTCAAGTATTACTGTAGCACATCCAAGTGAAGGTACATTCTCTCAAGTGTCACTGTTGTGCCTCATATCGATGGTTATTGTAATTAAGTATCACTATAGAGCCTCCTAGTGAAGGTAAATGTACTCAAGCCTAACTATAGTACCTACTAGTGATGATGCAAGTATCAACCGTCACTGTAGTGGCTTGTGGTTAAAGTACGTTGACCCAAGCGTCTATGTGCTGCATCACAGTGAAGGTAGTGTAGAAACATGTTATTTAAGTGTCACTGAAGTACCTCCTAGCGATGATATATCAACTCAAAGGTTACTGTAGTGCATCATAGTGATGGTGCATGTCACAAAAGTGCCACCTAGTGGTAGTATATACACTCAAGTGTCACTGAAATACCTTCTACCAAATGTAGATGTGCCCAAGTGTCACTGTTGTGCCTCCTTGGCAAGTTGCATATACTCACGTGTCACTGTAGTGCCACATAGTGATGATATACACACTCAAGAGTAACTGAAATGTCTCCAAGTGAAGGTACACGTTCTCATGTGTCACTGTAGCGCCTCCTAGTGAAGGACATATGCCTAAGTGTTACTGTAGTGCCTCCTTGATATAATGCACATACTCAAGTGTCACTGTACTGTCACCTAGTGATGATATATATACTGGAGTGTCACTGTAGTGCCTCCTAGCGAACGTACATGTGCCCAAGTGTATATTCAGTACCTCTTAGTGAAGATGCATTTATTCAAGTGTCACTATAGTGTCACCTAGTGATGATATAAACACTCACGTGTCATACAGCAGTGTATTCTTGTGATGGTACGTGTACTCAAGTGCCACTGTAGTACCTCCTAGTACAAGTGTCATTATAGGTGCTCGTAGTAATGGTACATGTACTCTTGTTTCACTATGGTGCCCCTAGGTGATGGTACATGAACTCAAGCCCCACTATAGTGCCTCCTTTTGCTTGTAAATATATTCCAATGCCACTGTTGTTCCTCCTAGTTTAATAAACGCATTCCACTGTCACTGTTTGTTTGTTGTGTTGCTTTACGTCCCAAGTCAACAGCTATGGTCATGGCGGGATGGTCAGTTCACTTAACCACACTTTATCCTGGGCAAGCTTGAACAAGCAGATAACCAGCACTTCCTGCACATACTTTCGCTTGTAACTGACACTGTAGTGCCACCTAGTGATGGTTTATGCACTCAAGTGCCACAATAGTGCCTCCTTGTGATGGAGAACATGTTCTCGCAAGTGTCACTGTAGTACCTTATTGTTAAGGTTGATGTAATCAAGTGGTCATGTAGTGCCTCCTACTGATGATACATGTACTCAGGTTCCACTGTAGTGCCCCCTTGTGATTGTAAATACACTTCAGTGTCACTATAGTGCGCCCTAGTAATTGTTAATGTACTCCATTGTCGCTGAAGTGCCCCCTAGTGATGTTAAATTAACTTATATGCACTGTAGTTCCTTATAGTTATGGTACATGTATATACACGAAAGCGTCATTGTAGTGATACCTATAGATTGTGCACGCAATCAATTTTCTTTCCCTTTAGTGCCAACTAGAGATAATGCGTGTACTGTATTTTCTTTGTAGCGCCACTTAGAGATGGTGTAGAACTCAACAATCAATGTAGTGCCTCATAGAGATATTGCATATGTTCTATATTCACTGTTGTGCCACCTAACAACCTAGCCCTGCTTTCAAATACGAAATGGGCAAAATATCGGAGTGTCTCTTCTATATGTAGGGTTATTGCGACCCGCAGATTACCTGACCTCGTGGCCTAGATGTGAGTGTGTTGGGCTATTTAACAATAGGACCAAGTTCGATTCCTAGTTGGGCTCTTGTTTTCAGTGCTGTTTGCTTTCCTTGTATAGCATTGTTATATATCACTAAGGAATGAAACATGCTCCGTCGCCTCATGACAACGATTAGAGCATGGTATATATCCCTCAAGAAAGAAACATGCTCTGTCAGCTGTCATCATCATAGGATAACGGCCAGAGCATTGTGATAACCCCCTCATGTATGAAACATGCTCCGTCAGTTGTCATCATCTCATGACAATGGCCAGAGCATGGTTATTTATACCTCAGGTATGAAACATATTCCGTCAGTTGTCATTGATTCACAGCAATGGTCAGAGCATGGCTATATATCCCTCAGGTATGAAACATGCTTCAGCAGTTGTCATCGTCTCATGACAACGGCCAGAGCATGGTTATAAATCCCTCAGGAAAGAAACAGGCTCCGTCAGTTGTCATCGACATAGGGCAACGGTCAGAGCATAGTGATAAACCCCTGATGTATAAAATTTACTCCGTCAGTTGTCATCATCTCTCGACTATGGTCAGAGCATGGTTATTGGCCCCTAAGATATTGAACATGTTCCGTAAGTTGTCATCGTCTCATGACAACGTTCAGAGCATTGTGATATCCCCTCAGGTATGAAACATATTCCGTCTATTGTAATCATCTCATGACAACGGTCAGAGCATGGTGATACCTCCCTCAGATATGAAACATGCAGTCAATTGTCATCGTCTCATAAAAAACGGTCAGAGCAAGGTGATACCCCCTCAGGTATAAAGCATGCTTCGTCAGTTGTCATCATCTCATGACAACGGTCAGAGCATGGTGATACCCCTCAGGTATGAAATATGCTCATTCATTTTTCATCATCTCGAGACAACTGCAAGAGTGTAGTAACACCTCCCTCGTGTATGAAACATGCTCCGTCAGTTGTCATCATCTTATGACAACGGTCAGTGTATATTGATACCCCGTCAGGTATGAAACATGCTCCATCAGTTGCCGTCTCATGACAACGGTCAGAGCATGGTAATACCCCTCAGGTATGAAACATGCTCTATTAGTTGTCATCATCCTATGACAACAGACAGAGCATGGTTTTTAATCCCTAAGGTATGAAACATGCTCCGTTAGTTGTCATCATCTCATGACAATGGCCAGAGCATGGTTATTTATACCTCAGGTATGAAACATATTCCGTCAGTTGTCATTGACTCACATCAATGGTCAGAGCATGGCTGTATATCCCTCAGGTATGAAACATGCTTCAGCAGTTGTCATCGTCTCATGACAACGGCCAGAGCATGGTTATATATCCCTCAGGAAAGAAACAGGCTCCGTCAGTTGTCATCGGCACAGGGCAACGGCCAGAGCATCGTGATAACCCCCTGATGTATAAAATATACTCCGTCAGCTGTCATCATCTCTCGACTATGGTCAGAGCATGGTTATTGGTCCCTAAGATATGGAACACGTTCCGTAAGTTGTCATCGTCTCATGACAACGTTCAGAGCATTGTGATATCCCCTCAGGTATGAAACATGCTCCGTCAGTTGTAATCATCTCATGACAACGGTCAGAGCATGGTGATACCTCCCTCAGATATGAAAACATGCGGTCAATTGTCATCGTCTCATAAAAAACGGTCAGAGCAATGTGATACCCCCTCAGGTATAAAACATGCTTCGTCAGTTGTCATCATCTCATGACAACGGTCAGAGCATGGTGATACCCCTCAGGTATGAAATATGCTCATTCATTTTTCATCATCTTGAGACAACCGCAAGAGTGTAGTTATACCTCCCTCGTGTATGAAACATGCTCTGTCAGTTGTCATCATCTTATGACCACAGTCAGTGTATATTTATACCCCCTCAGGTTTGAAACATGCTCCGTCAGTTGCCGTCTCATGACAACGGTCAGAGCATGGTAATACCCCTCAGGTATATAACATGCTCTATTAGTTGTCATCATCCTATGACAACAGACAGAGCATGGTTTTTAATCCCTAAGGTATGAAACATGCTCTGTCAGTTGTCATCATCTCATGACAATGGCCAGAGCATGGTTATTTATACCTCAGGTATGAAACATATTCCGTCAGTTGTCATTGACTCACAGCAATGGTCAGAGCATGGTTGTATATCCCTCAGGTATGAAACATGCTTCAGTAGTTGTCATTGTCTAATGACAACGGCCAGAGCATGGTTATATATCCCTCAGGAAAGAAACAGGCTCCGTCAGTTGTCATCGGCATAGGGCAACGGTCAGAGCATCGTGATAACCCCCTGATGTATAAAATATACTCCGTCAGTTGTCATCATCTCTCGACTATGGTCAGAGCATGGTTATTGGTCCCTAAGATATGGAACATGTTCCGTAAGTTGTCATCGTCTCATGACAACGTTCAGAGCATTGTGATATCCCCTCAGGTATGAAACATGCTCCGTCAGTTGTAATCATCTCATGACAACGGTCAGAGCATGGTGATACCTCCCTCAGATATGAAACATGCGGTCAATTGTCATCGTCTCCTTAAAAAACGGTCAGAGCAAGGTGATACCCCCTCAGGTATAAAGCATGCTTCGTCAGTTGTCATCATCTCATGACAACGGTCAGAGCATGGTGATACCCCTCAGGTATGAAATATGCTCATTCATTTTTCATCATCTCGAGACAACTGCAAGAGTGTAGTTATACCTCCCTCGGTTATGAAACATGCTCCGTCAGTTGTCATCATCTTATGACAACGGTAAGTGTACATTGATACCCCCTCAGGTATGAAACATGCTCCGTCAGTTGCCGTCTCATGACAACGGTCAGAGCATGGTAATACCCCTCAGGTATGAAACATGCTCTATTAGTTGTCATCATCCTATGACAACAGACAGAGCATGGTTTTTAATCCCTAAGGTATGAAATATGCTCTGACAGTTGTCATCGTCTCATGACAACTGTCAGAGCATGGCGATAACCCTCATGTATGAACTATGCTCCGTCAGTTGTCATCATGTCATGACAACGGTCAGAGCATGTTTTAAATCCTTAAGGTATGAAACAAGCTATGACAGTTGTCACCGTCTCATGACAACGGTCAGAGCATGGTGATGCTCCCCTAAAGTATAAACTATGCTCCGTCAGTTGTTATCATCCCCTGACAATGGTCAGAGCACGGATATTAATCCCTAAGGTATGAAACATGCTCCGTCAGTTGTCATCGTTTCATGACAAAGGCCAGAGCATGGATATACCCCCTTTGGTATGAACTAAACTCCGTCAGTTGTCATCATCTCACGACGACGGACAGTGCATAGTGTTACACCTTCAGATATGAAACATCCTCTGTCAGTTGTCATCATCCCATGACAACGGACAGAGCAAGGTTATTAATCCCTAAGGTATGCAACATGCTCCGGCAGTCGTCCTCATCTCATGACAACGGTAAGAGCATAGTGATTTATCACTCAGATATGAAACATGCTCCGCCAATTGTCATTGTCTTCTGACAACGGTCAAAGCATGGCGATACCCCCTCAGGTATGAAACATGCTCTGTGAGTTGGCAACATTGCACGACAAAGGTCAAAGCATAGTGATACACCTCAGATATGAAATTTGCTCCGTCATTTGTCATCATCTCATGACAATGGCTAGAGTATAGTGATACCCCCTCATGTACACAACTTGCTCCGTCAGTTTTCATCATCTCATGACAACGGTCAGAACATTGTGATACCCTCTCAGGTATAATATCATGCTCCGTCAGTTGTCATTGTCTCATGACAACGGTCAGAGCATGGTTATTCAACTCTAAGGTATGAAACATGCTCCGTCAGTTGTCATCGTGACATGACAACGGTCAGAGCATGGTTATTCAACTCTAAGGTATGAAACATGCTCCGTCAGTTGTCATCGTCTCATGACAACGGTCAGAGCATGGTTATTCATCCCTAAGGTATGAAACATGCTCCGTCAGTTGTCCTCGTGCCATGACAACGTTAAGAGCATGCTTATTCATCCCTTAGGTATGAAACATGCTCCGTCAGTTGTCCTCGTGACATGACAACGGTCAGAGCATGGTTATTCATCCCTAACGTATGAAACATGCTCCGTCAGTTGTCATCGTGACATGACAACGGTCAGAGCATGGTTATTCATCTCTAAGCTATGAAACATGCTCCGAAAGTTGTCATCGTGACATGACAACGGCCAGAGCATGGTTATTCATCTCTCAGGTATGAAACATGCTCTGTCAGTTGTCATCGTCTCATGACAACGGTCAGGGCATGATTATTTATCTCTAAGGTATGAAACATGCCCCGTCAGTTGTCATCGTGACATGACTACGGTCAGAGCATGGTGATTTATCCCTAAGGTATAAAACATGATCTGTCAGTTGTCATCATCTTATGTGAACGGCCAGAGCATGGTTATTCATCTCTGACGTATGAAACATGCTCCGACAGTTGTCATCGTGACATGACAACGGTCAGAGCATGGTTATTCATCTCTAAGGTATGAAGCATGCTCCGACAGTTGTCATCGTGACATGACAACGGTCAGAGCATGGTTATTCATCTCTAAGGTATGAAGCATGCTCCGACAGTTGTCATCGTGATATGACAACGGTCAGAGCATGGTTATTCATCCCTAAGGTATGAAACATGCTCCGTCAGTTGTCATCGTAACATGACAACGGTCAGAGCTTGGTTATTCATCCCTAAGGTATGAAACATGCTCCATTAGTTGTCATTGCCTCGTGACAACGGTCAGAGCATGGTTATTCATCTCTAAGGTATGAAACATGCTCTGACAGTTGTCATCGCCTCATGACAACGGTCAGAGCATGGTTATTCATCTCTAAGGTATGAAAAATGGTTCCGTCAGTTGTCATCGTGACATAACAACGGTGAGAGCATGGTTATTCATCCCTAAGGTATGAAACATGCTCCGTCAGTTGTCATCGTGACATGACAACGGTCAGTGCATGGTTATTCATCTCTAAGGTATGAAACATGCTCCGACAGTTGTCATCGTGACATGACAACGGTCAGGGCATGGTTATTCATCTCTAAGGTATGAAACATGCTCCGTCAGTTGTCATCGTGACATAACAACGGTCAGAGCATGGTTATTCATCCCTAAGGTATGAAACATGCTCCGTCAGTTGTCATCGTCTCATGACAACGGTCAGAGCATGGTTATTTATCTCTAAGGTATACAACATGCTCCGTCAGTTGTCAATATCCCTTGACAATGGTCAGAGCATGGTAATTCATCTCTAAGGCATGAAACATGCTCCGTCAGTTGTCATCGTAACATGACAACGGTCAGAGCATGTTTATTCATCACTAAGGCATGAAACATGCTCCGTCAGTTGTCATCGTGGCATGACAACGGTCAGAGCATGGTTATTCATCCCTTAGGTTTGAAACATGCTCCGTTAGTTGTCATCGTCTCATGACAACGGTCAGAGCATGGTTATTCATCTCTTAGGTATGAAACATGCTCCGTCAGCTGTCATCGTGACATGACAACGGTCAGAGCATGGTAATTCATCCATAAGGTATGAAACATGATCCGTCAGTTGTCATCATCTCATGACAACGGTCAGAGCATGGTTATTCATCTATAAGGTATGAAACATGCTCCGACAGTTGTCATCGTGACATGACAACGGTCAGGGCATGGTTATTCATCCCTAAGATATGAAACATGCTCCGACAGTTGTCATCATCTCATGGCAACGGTGAGAGCATGGTTATTCATCCCTAAGGTATGAAACATGCTCCGTCAGTTGTCATCGTCTCATGACAACGGTCAGAGCATGGTTATTTATCTCTAAGGTATACAACATGCTCCGTCAGTTGTCAATATCCCTTGACAATGGTCAGAGCATGGTAATTCATCTCTAAGGCATGAAACATGCTCCGTCAGTTGTCATCGTAACATGACAACGGTCAGAGCATGTTTATTCATCACTAAGGCATGAAACATGCTCCGTCAGTTGTCATCGTGGCATGACAACGGTCAGAGCATGGTTATTCATCCCTTAGGTTTGAAACATGCTCCGTTAGTTGTCATCGTCTCATGACAACGGTCAGAGCATGGTTATTCATCTCTTAGGTATGAAACATGCTCCGTCAGCTGTCATCGTGACATGACAACGGTCAGAGCATGGTAATTCATCCATAAGGTATGAAACATGATCCGTCAGTTGTCATCATCTCATGACAACGGTCAGAGCATGGTTATTCATCTATAAGGTATGAAACATGCTCCGACAGTTGTCATCGTGACATGACAACGGTCAGGGCATGGTTATTCATCCCTAAGATATGAAACATGCTCCGACAGTTGTCATCATCTCATGGCAACGGTGAGAGCATGGTTATTCATCCCTAAGGTATGAAACATGCTCCATCAGTTGTCATCATGACATGACAATGGTCAGAGCATGGTTATTCATCTCTAAGGTATGAAACATGCTCTGACAGTTGTCATCGTGACATGACAACGGTCAGAGCATGGTTATTCATCTCTAAGGTATGAAACATGATCCGTCAGTTGTCATCGTGACATAACAACGATCAGAGCATGGTTATTCATCCCTAAGGTATGAAAATTGATACGTCAGTTGTCATCGTCTCATGACAACGGTCAGAGCATGGTTATTTAGCTCTTAGGTATGAAACATGCTCCGTCAGTTGTCATCGTGACATGACAACGGTCAGAGCATGGTTATTCATCTCAAAGGTATGAAACATGCTCTGTCAGTTGTCATCGTGACATGACAACGGTCAGAGCATGGTTATTCATGTCTAAGGTATGAAAAATGCTCCGTCAGTTGTCATCGTGACAAGACAACGGTCAGAACATGGTTATTCATCTATAAGGTATGAAACATGCTCCGACAGTTGTCATCGTGACATGACAACGGTCAGGGCATGGTTATTCATCCCTAAGATATGAAACATGCTCCGACAGTTGTCATCATCTCATGGCAACGGTGAGAGCATGGTTATTCATCTCTAAGGTATGAAACATGCTCCATCAGTTGTCATCATGACATGACAATGGTCAGAGCATGGTTATTCATCTCTAAGGTATGAAACATGCTCTGACAGTTGTCATCGTGACATGACAACGGTCAGAGCATGGTTATTCATCTCTAAGGTATGAAACATGATCCGTCAGTTGTCATCGTGACATAACAACGGTCAGAGCATGGTTATTCATCCCTAAGGTATGAAAATTGATACGTCAGTTGTCATCGTCTCATGACAACGGTCAGAGCATGGTTATTTAGCTCTTAGGTATGAAACATGATCCGTCAGTTATCATCGTGACATGACAACGGTCAGAGCATGGTTAGTCATCCCTAAGGTATGAAACATGATCCGTCAGTTGTCATCATCTCATGACAACGGTCAGAGCATGGTTATTCATCCCTTAGGTATGAATCATGATCCGTCAGTTGTCATCGTCTCATGACAACGGTCAGAGCATGGTTATTCGTCTCTAAGGTATGAAACATGCTCCGTCAGTTGTCATCGTGACATGACAACGGTCAGAGCATGGTTATTCATCTCAAAGGTATGAAACATGCTCTGTCAGTTGTCATCGTGACATGACAACGGTCAGAGCATGGTTATTCATGTCTAAGGTATGAAAAATGCTCTGTCAGTTGTCATCGTGACAAGACAACGGTCAGAGCATGGTTATTCATCTATAAGGTATGAAACATGCTCCGACAGTTGTCATCGTGACATGACAACGGTCAAGGCATGGTTATTCATCCCTAAGATATGAAACATGCTCCGACAGTTGTCATCATCTCATGGCAACGGTGAGAGCATGGTTATTCATCTCTAAGGTATGAAACATGCTCCATCAGTTGTCATCATGACATGACAATGGTCAGAGCATGGTTATTCATCTCAAAGGTATGAAACATGCTCTGTCAGTTGTCATCGTGACATGACAACGGTCAGAGCATGGTTATTCATGTCTAAGGTATGAAAAATGCTCCGTCAGTTGTCATCGTGACAAGACAACGGTCAGAGCATGGTTATTCATCTCTAAGGTATGAAACATGCTCCGACAGTTGTCATCGTGACATGATAACGGTCAGATTATGGTTATTCATCCCTAAGGTATGAAACATGCTCCATTAGTTGTCATCGCCTCATGACAACGGTCAGAGCATGATTATTCATCTCTAAGGTATGAAACATGCTCCGACAGTTGTCATCGTGACATGGCAACGGTCAGAGCATGGTTATTTATCTCTAAGGTATGAAACATGATCCGTCAGTTGTCATCGTGACATGACAACGGTCAGAGCATGGTTATTCATCCCTGAGGTATGAAAAATGATCCGTCAGTTGTCATCGTCTCATGACAACGGTCAGAGCATGGTTATTTATCTCTAAGGTATGAAACATGATCCGTCAGTTGTCATCGTCTCATGACAACGGTCAGAGCATGGTTATTCATCTCTAAGCTATGAAACATGCTCCGAAAGTTGTCATCGTGACATGACAACGGCCAGAGCATGGTTATTCATCTCTCAGGTATGAAACATGCTCTGTCAGTTGTCATCGTCTCATGACAACGGTCAGGGCATGATTATTTATCTCTAAGGTATGAAACATGCTCCGACAGTTGTCATCGTGACATGACAACGGTCAGAGCATGGTTATTCATCCCTAAGGTATGAACCATGATCCGTCAGTTTTCATCATCTCATGACAACGGTCAGAGCATGGTTATTCATCCCTAAGATATGAATCATGATCCGTCAGTTGTCATCGTCTCATGACAACGGTCAGAGCATGGTTATTCGTCACTAAGGTATGAAACATGCTCCGTCAGTTGTCATCGTCTCATGACAACGGTCAGAGCATGGTTATTCATCTCTTATGTATGGAACATGCTCTGTCAGTTGTCATCGTGACATGACAGTGGTCAGAACATGGTTATTCATCCCTAAGGTATGAAACATGCTCCGTCAGTTTTCATTATCTCATGACAACGGTCAGAGCATGGTTATTCATCTTTAAGGTATGAAACATGCTCCGTCAGTTGTCATCGTGACATGACAACGGTCAGAGCATGGTTATTCACCTCTAAGTAATGAAACATGCTCCGTCAGTTGTCATCGTGACATGACAGCGGTCAGAGCATGGTTATTCATCCCTGAGGTATGAAACATGAACCGTCAGTTGTCATCGTCTCATGACAACGGTCAGAGCATGGTTATTCATCTCTAAGCTATGAAACATGCTCCGTCAGTTGTCATCGTGACATGACAACGGCCAGAGCATGGTTATTCATCTCAAAGGTATGAAACATTCTCCGACAGTTGTCATCGTGACATGGCAACGGTCAGAGCATGGTTATTCATCTCTAATGTATGAAACATGATCCGTCAGTTGTCATCGTGACATGACATCGGTCAGAGCATGGTTATTCATCCCTGAGGTATGAAACATGAACCGTCAGTTGTCATCGTCTCATGACAACGGTCAGAGCATGGTTATTTATCTCTAAGGTATGAAACATGATCCGTCAGTTGTCATCGTCTCATGACAACGGTCAGAGCATGGTTATTCATCTCTAAGCTATGAAACATGCTCCGTCAGTTGTCATCGTGACATGACAACGGCCAGAGCATGGTTATTCATCTCTAAGGTATGAAACATGCTCTGTCAGTTGTCATCGTCTCATGACAACGGTCAGAGCATGATTATTTATCTCTAAGGTATGAAACATGCTCCGTCAGTTGTCATCGTGACATGACTACGGTCAGAGCATGGTTATTTATCCCTAAGGTATTAAACATGATCCGTCAGTTGTCATCATCTCATGACAACGGCCAGAGCATGGTTATTCATCTCTAAGGTATGAAACATGCTCCGACAGTTGTCATCGTGACATGACAATGGTCAGACCATGGTTATTCATCCCTAAGGTATGAACCATGATCGGTCAGTTTTCATCATCTCATGACAACAGTCAGAGCATGGTTATTCATCCCTAAGGTATGATTTATGATCCGTCAGTTGTCATCGTCTCATGACAACGGTCAGAGCATGGTTATTCGTCTCTAAGGTATGAAACATGCTCCGTCAGTTGTCATCGTCTCATGACAACGGTCATAGCATGGTTATTCATCTCTAAGGTATGAAACATGCTCTGTCAGTTGTCATCGTG
Source organism: Loripinus fragilis (assembly GCA_964019695.1). Classification (NCBI taxonomy): domain Eukaryota; kingdom Metazoa; phylum Mollusca; class Bivalvia; order Lucinida; family Lucinidae; genus Loripinus; species Loripinus fragilis. The sequence continues at coordinate 80,423,734 of OZ026519.1, forward strand.
ACATGACAATGGTCAGAGCATAGTTATTCATCCCTAAGGTATGAAACATGCTCCATCAATTGTCATCGTGGTGACATGACAACGGTCAGAGCATGGTTATTCATCTCTAAGGTATGAAACATGCTCCATCAGTTGTCAATGTAACATGACAACGGTCAGAGCTTGGATATTCATCCCTAAGGTATGAAACATGCTCCATTAGTTGTCATCGTGATATGACAACGGTCAGAGCATGGTTATTCATCTCTAAGGTATGAATCATGCTCCGACAGTTTTCATCGTGATATGACAACGGTCAGAGCATTGTTATTTATCCCTTAGGTATGAAACAAGCTCTGTCAGTTGTCATCGCCTAATGACAACGGTCAGAGCATGGTTATTCATCCCTAAGGTATGAAACATGCTCCGTCCGTTGTCATCATCTCATGACAACGGTCAGAGCATGGATATTCATCTCAAAGGTATGAAACATGCTCCGTCAGTTGTCATCGTGACATGACAACGGTCAGAGCATGGTTATTCATCTCAAAGGTATGAAACATGCTCCGTCAGTTGTCATCGTGACATGACAACGGTCAGAGCATGGTTATTCATCTCTAAGGTATGAAACATGCTCCGACAGTTGTCATCGTCTCATGACAACGGTCAGAGCAAGGTTATTCATCCCTAAGGCATGAACCATGCTCCGTCAGTTGTCATCGTGACATGACAACGGTCAGAGCATGGTTATTCATCTCTAAGGTATGAAACATGCTCCGACAGTTGTCATCGTCTCATGACAACGGTCAGAGCATGGTTATTCATCCCTAAGGCATGAAACCTGCTCCGTCAGTTGTCATCGTGACATGACAACGGTCAGAGTATGGTTATTCATCTCTAAGGTATGAAACATGCTCGGGCAGTTGTCATCGTGACATGACAACGGTCAGAGCATGGTTATTCATCCCAAAGGTATGAAACATGCTCCGACAGTTGTCATCGTGACATGACAACGGTCAGAGCATGGTTATTCATCTCTGAAGTATGAAACATGCTCCGACAGTTGTCATTGTCTCATAACAACGGTCAGAGCATGGTTATTCATCCCTTAGGTATGAAACATGCTCCGTCAGTTGTCAACGTGACATGAGAACGGTCAGAGCATGTTTATTCATCCCGAAGGTATGAAACATGCTCCGTCAGTTGTCATCGTGACATGACAACGGTCAGAGCATGGTTATTCATCTCTAAGGTATGAAACATGCTCCGACAGTTGTCATTGTCTTATGACAACGGTCAAAGTAAGAAATGGTGCAAAGATCAGGAAAGCATGGTTATTCATCCCTAAGGAATGAAACATGCTCCGTCAGTTGTCATCGTGACATGAGAACGGTCGGAGCATGGTTATTCATCCCTAAGGTATGAAACATGCTCCGTCAGTTGTCATCGCCTCATGACAACGGTCAAAGCATGGTTTTTCATCCCTAAGGTATGAAACATGCTCCGTCAGTTGTCATCGCGTCATGACAACGGTCAGAGCATGGTTATTCATCCCTAGGGTATGAAACATGATCCGTCAGTTGTCATCGTCTCATTACAACGGTCAGTGCATGGTTATTCATCCCTAAGGTATGAAACATGCTCCGTTAGTTGTCATCGTGACATGACAACGGTCAGAGCATGGTTATATATCATTTATGTATGAAACACGCTCTGACAGTTGTCATCGTCTCATGACAATGGACAGAGCATGTAAGAAACATGTACCGTCAGTTGTGATCGTTTCGTGACGACGGTCAGAGCATGGTTATACCTCGTTCAGGTAAGAAACATGCTCCGTCCATTATGATCATCTCATGACCATGTTCGGAGCATGGCTATACCCCTATTTCATAAGGAACATGGTCGTCTCATTACATCAGTAAGATAATGTTTATACATCTACCTGATGAGGAACATGATCAGCCAGCTGTGATTGCAGTTAGAATATGGTAATACCCATATCTGATTTAGAAATACGCTCATCCAGTTCTGACCGTCTCCTCACAACGACTTCAGAACATAGTTGTACGTTTATTAAAGGAGAAACATGTCCATCCATTTGCCTTCATTCTATTCAAGGAATTAGGACATGTTTCAAGGCTAGCCTTATATGATATATGTGCAGGCGATAGCCATCGTCTGATCATAGTTAAAGAAATTAGCGCTTGTGAATGTCATCTTCATAAAGGAAATAGCAAATACGCTGATATGTTTACAACTGCACATACGCACAGGCTGATCTGAGTCTAAATGGAGGATTGAGGTCGGGGGCACATTGTTGGAAAAGATGTGCGATTATTTACATTAAGCCTCCATAGAGGCATCCATCCTCATTTCAGGCATCTTAAAATATGACCTCTACATAAAGTCTTATCTTTTTTAAAAGCTGCATCTTGTTAAGCGCTATTAATAGACATTGGGTTTTTTGGCTGTCTATTTTAATAACAAATGATGCATGCGCAGAAACGCACCATGCGGGGACCGTTGTCATTATCCCCTTCCCCGCTCGATGCATTGACTCATTTTTTCGTCTGGTAACTACATCAACAAGTATTAGCTTTTCAAAAAAGCTGGCGGTCGTTTAGCTTATCACTGTATGTATTATTGCACAATGCCAGTGCCGGACCGGGGGGGGGGGGGGGGGGGGGGGCACGTGCCCCCGCCCCCCACGAAGAGGCCGCGGTGAGTGTCCTAAAAAAAATTCGCACATTTATATGTACGGTAATGTTTTGGTGGTGTTTGGGGTGGTTTGGGGTGGTTTGGGGTATTTCGAGGCCGTAGGTTTCCAAAAAAGAAATTTAGCGCATTATATGTATGGTGATGCTTTGGTGGGGTTTGGGATGGTTTTGGGTGGTTTGGGGTGTTTCAATGGACCGCACGACGGCTATGCTAACAGATCAAATTCGAAAACGAGTTTGCCTCGCGCTAATAGGTAGCCCTACAGATTCACGGACAGTTCTGCCTCGCGCTGTAGGTTAACCCAAGATATTTGGTACCCCGCTCGTTGTTCGGCAGCGCATAAAAACTAACCTGAGCATGGCATAAAGATTCGGTCAAAACCCGAATTTGATGTATTTTTAGCACAAAGTTTATATATACGGCCGGCCACGGCCGACCGTAACAAATAGCCCGCTTCAATTTGGTTGGTTTCGTCTTAAAACTGAAGTAACATCAGTTTTGTTCGAATCAAAGTTGGAGAATGTATGAAAACGCTTGTGATAGAATAGAGAAAAAGTGAGTTGACTTTGAACTAATTTTCGATTTCTTCATTTTCTCGTTTTAAAAAATAGCGCCGTGCAATCTATTCGCCAGTGACGTAACAGCTGGTACCATGCGTCTTAAAGTAATAAGGTTGCAAAGATCAGGAATCGATACAATCAAGTACCACACCTGACCCAGGATACCAATGGGAAAGTGACAAACTCACAGAAGACACCACAAACGAGAGCCAAGAGGTCAGCCCTTTCCCAGCAGGTGACCACAAAGCACATATAAACAGACGCGCACAAAACATAGCCAACACAAGACAGAACAAAAACATAAAAGATCCACAAAAGAAGTACCGCCTTCGTTTAACTCGTACAATGCCGACGGGAAACAGCTCTGATTCACCGGATACGGAAGTAATTTCATGGACAACAAAACCGGACCATGAGATTTTAAAGATACACTGTACACAAGTATTAGCTTTTAAAAAAAGCTGGCGGTCGCTTAGCCCTATCATTGTATGTATTCTTGCCCACTGCATGCTTCCATTTTGAATTTCTAGAGCTTGTCCATGTAGATTTATTCTAAGCCCTGGTTATTAACATCTGAACTGTGATTTGTTACCATTTAACACATGCTTCCAGCGAGTTGTTGCTTGATCTTTTGAAAGCACCCGGCTTAATCATGGTATGTTATGGTAATGTATCTAGCATGCGACACCTTTATGGAAAATCATTTGACAACACTAGACAGCTCATTTTTCTTAAAACTAATGCCAGAAAATCAAGGTCACAGTGGTCGCTTAACTGTATATGTACAGACTCCGTGACCCAAAGATGTGTTCACAAATCAAATTTGGGATTCCTAGGATGTATGCTCGTGGACACGATTTTTCTAGATCTGATGGCAGTGGTAAAGGTGCGTGACGCTCCATGACCCTAAATGCATTAAGACACGAATTTCGGCATTCCTGCCTAAAATAATATAGGAGATATACTCCGCATATGATATGAACACTCCAACACCTAGGACACTAAGGACAGTCAGTTTTATCACTATATGCCTCCCTTTGGGGGCATAAAACCTGTTTGTCATGACAGTCATAAGACAGTGCCTGAATTCATAGTAATTTCTATGTAATCAGATGTGGATGACAACCACAGAAGTACGTTTACTGATGTGAAGTTCGCTTGCACTCTTTGCCAATCAAGGACGTTTTGACTTTGGAACGTTTAACTTTCGCCAGCTTTTTGGAAAAGCTAATACTTATTGCGTTGATATAAGCGACGGGGCAAATTGACGCCTTCTTTGTAGCCCTACAGGTTTCACGGACAGTTTACTTTGCGCTGTAGGTCAACCCATGATATTTGGTACCCCACTTGTTGTTCGGCAGCGAATAAAATATAGCCTGAGCACGGCATACAGCTTCGGTCAAAACCTGAAATTGATGTGTGTTTTGATTGATGTTTATATAAGCGGCCGGCCACGGCCGACCGCAATAAACCCTAGCCCATTTTGGACCATATCTCTACCGTAAGAGCTCACGTTGTTCGCAACGCGCTGTGCTCGCTATTAGAGGGCATAAGAATTCTGATCAACGCTTTTATATTTCAGAAAACCCAGTTTTACTTTAAGATAATTATATAGCCATTTGGAGCGCTGTCGTGCCACTTATTATGTTGAAGAAACGTTCCGACAGGGTCAGGGTTCTTAAATACACTGACCAAAAATGAAAACTTTACATAGTATTCAAAAGTATATAGTTTGATGATAAATCAAGTTTTGGGGTTAATTTTTTCGGTCATCAAATCTACAATGCCTTATCGATGTCTCTGAAAAAAATATTAAATGAAAATCATAAATTGCATAATTTTTATGAATAATTTAGTTCAGAGGGGTCAAAATGAAAATTTCTAAAAACAATTAAACCAGTCACACAGATTTTGGACGCAAGAAATTACTGACTGCATGCTTTAAGTGATGTTAAAAAGATCATCAGTAACCAGTGTGACCTTCATTTTTACGGATGCTTAGCAGAATACGTCGCCTCATTGAATTTTCGTAACGTTGTATATGCACGTTAGGGATACGTATGTAAAGCTAACAGAAATGCATATTGGAGTCATTTAACGCATCCATTTGATGATTGGACATGACCCTCCGACCCAATTTATCCTAAATATGTTCTATGGGGTTCATAACCGGATGAAGCAGGCCAAAGCAAGAGGTTGACGTTATTTTTAACATGAAATTGTGTCGTTATTTACGTGTTGTGTGAGGCCTTGCATTGTCATTCTGGCAAATGCCAGGTCCGTTATTTTGCACGAAATGACTAATTATCTTTTGTGCATGAAACCCGTAAAGACGAGCAATAATGGTTGCCGTTAAAAAACGATTACGTGGGTGTGTTAACGTGCTAACGCGATTAGGACGTAACGTCGTCACACGTGCGCGACCACGTCTTGCACGAACTCTGACATACCCAGTTCTGCTGTACCGGTTAATAAGGTAATGAATAGACTGTCTAGAGCAGCCGAAATGATGCGCGATATCATTTAACGTAGACCCCCACATTGAGCACGGCAATATCTTGGTTTCTCTGATCTTTTGAAAGACGTGCCGTCACTAAATTGAAGCGTTTTGTTACAATAAATTATTTTTTATTACCAGTACTCAAGTGCAAATGTTTTCTGGTCGGTTTTAAAGTTGTTAATGAACCACCTGTTCCTCAGCACGTGCAACGTAAGGAACACGTTTTTCAGGCGTTGACACTCGAATAGACCTGGGATTTGAATAAAAATTGCATAATCGTTATCTGCGACGAAGTCTCGATAAGCATGCGCAAATCTTACAACGACATGTATACTAACAAAACAGTTATTCAAAGAAATAAAGTGTAAAGTTTTCATTTTGGGTCAGTGTAGTTGGAAACTAAATAGTTTTAAGATTATTGATGGTAGAATTTTATTTTATTGCAACAATTTAGAGCTTCTACCACCTAAACCTAAATTCACTTTTAGACATTTGAAGAAAGGGATCCAGGAATTCCATGGGAGGTTTGTTTTTGCCCCCCCCCCCCCCCCCCCCCCCCGCAGATAAGGCTGCTAACAATGTTGTGGTCGTTTGAAAAAAGTACTTTATTAACACCCTAAAGCAAGCACTCAGCACTGCAAAACATATGAGCATGACAGGCTTGATGAGACGTCTATCGTTGATAGGCATCGATGCCATATGGCAGCTTAGTTTGGGTTGTTTGTTGATGAGGACCATAGCAAGCTTCCCACGTTATACTGGTTACCTAAACTTCATAAACGGCCCTACATATCGCGTTTTATTGCTAATTCTAGTGCATGTACAACTACTGAGTTTTCTATTCTTTCGACTTCTTGCCTCACTGCGATTAAAAACCATGTCATTAAATATTGTACAACAGTTTATGAAAGAAATGGTAAAAAATTTATTTTGGTCTATTAAGAATTCATATGAAATTCTTAATAAATTGAAGTCTAGAGGTTTTCTAGCACCTGGTTTGTCTACTTATGATTTCTCTACTCTCTATCCTACATTGCCTCATAATCTGATCAAAGAAAAACTCACATAATTAATTGAGCAAACATTTAACAGAGAGGGCTCACTTTATTTGGCTTATATTGATAAAAATACCCTTTTTACTTCTGAACAACCTAAACAATATAAATTGTGGTCATGTCAGGAAATGTGTGATGCTCTCCATTATCTTTTGGACAATATATTTATAAGATTTGGCTCGAAATTATATAAACAAATTGTAGGTATTCCAATGGGTACTAATTGTGCTCCTCTTGTTGCAGATTTGTTTTTGTTTTGCTATGAGAGAGACTTTATGTTGTCTCTGTCAGACAATAATCAAACTGATATTATTGAAGCTTATAGATGACTTACTTGATATTGATAATCCTTATTTTCAACAAATGGTAGGTCAGATATATCCTACTGAACTTCAGTTAAATAAAGCTAATTCTTCTGATACTGGAGCTCCTTTTTTGAACATGTCAATAACAAATGGCATAGTTTCTTCTAAAATTTATGATAAACGAGATGATTTTAATTTTGAAATAGGAAATTTCCCATTTCTTGATGGAGATGTTCCTCGCTCCCCTTCCTATGGTGTATATATTTCTCGGCTTATTCGTTTTGCTAGAGTATGTTCTAATGTTGATGACTTTAACAACAGAAACTTATTTTTAACTGCTAAGTTATTAAAACAAGGTTATAGATATAATAAAATTTGAAAAGTATTTTCTAAATTTTACCACAGACACTCAGAGCTAATTGTTAAATACAACATTGGGCTAAAACTCTTCTTTAGCATTGGACAACTCAAGTTCTTGGACAGTTTTCAGTTTATGGCATATTCAATTGAGAAACTTGGGGATGCGACAGACAAATCCAGCTTCTAACTTACATACGGTTTTGGGAATAAACTATAAATTATTCAACACCAACACAAGTTTTTATTTAAACATTCTTAATATTCAAAATTTCGCCATATTGGCTTCATCAAGAATAATAATAAACAAGTAAATCACGTGACGCACCACAAAAACTTTAAGCCATAACGTATAAAGTGTGACATTGCGTCAAGTCAGATACGTAACCAAGAAATAAGCGAGGAAAATTAAGTACAACGAAAACAGAACTATGGTACATCAAAACGGTGGTATTGAGAAGCATAGCGCTAAACGGTTTGGGAGAAATAATTGTATCTCACCTGAAGACCCGACACGAAATTTAGTCATGCGGTTTGCCACAGACACTCAGGGCTAACTGTTAAATATAGCATCGGGTTAAAAACTCTTCTGCAACAGAGCATATCAGAACTTATATTTTATGATGATTAAGTTAAAAAGAATTGTTGGAAAACGTAATTTTAGTGATCAATTCAAAAAAATTATCAAGCGATATAAAAAGGTTTGATATAACTTGGATACCATGCGACAGTCTACATGCCTGGTTTTAAACCCAACCACTGTTTATAACTATGGTTTCCTCTTTAATTGCACGACGGTGGGTCAGGCCTCAGACTCTATGACGGCTCTGACGTAAAGCTTTAATTAGTGGGTTGGTGCCTGTTGCTTATCTGTAGCTGGACCCACCGTGGCTAAACTTGAGGTTTTCTTTAGCTCTGACTATCTGTGAGTCATGAACCCTTTTCTTTGTTTCATCATGATGTGTTAATTTGATTAGAGTGTTTCTCCATGATAATACATTACATTAGTTAGAAAGCCTCCATGCGAGCTGAACATTTCTTGAGCTTCAACAACACCAGTGTCTAGGGCGAAGGTTTGGTGCCAGTGAAATGCATTTAAATCCCCCGGTGGCTTGGGCTGCTGTCCGTCCTAAGGCGATGGTTCTGTTGTTGTTGATTTTTAGTCTTGTGGTCACCTGCTAGGAAAGTTTTGACCTATTGGCGCTCATTTACGGTGTCTAACTGTGAGTTTGTCACTTTCCCATCGGTATACTGGTTCAGGTGTGGTATTTGAGTGTATCGATTCCTGATCTTTGCACCATTACTTACTTTGATTGTTTCTCAATGATGATATATTGCAAATGTTAGGGAGCTTCCATGCGAGCTTAACATTTTTGTGCTTCAACAACAACAGAATCTAGGGTGAAGATTTTGTACCAGTAAAATGCATTTGAGCCCCCCCCCCCCTGTGGCTTAGGCCGCTGTCCATTCTAAGGTGGTGGTTCTGATGTTGTTGTTGCTGATTTTTTTGTTAATTGTTACTCCCATTGTGAGAGTCTGTGATTGTTCTATGCTTTGTTGCATGTTACTTTTTGTCCATTCTAGTTTTGCAATCATCTTGATGGGGAAGTGAGGAGTTGGTTGCTTTGCTTGGTTTGTCTTCTTGGTGTCTTGTGATGGTTGTGCGGCTCTTCCTCACGGTGTCATGGGTTTGTCTGCAGTTTGTGATTGTGGTATTTGCCCAGTAGAACTCATGGTAAACGAAAAAATGGCAACATTAAGCGCAAAATTAGTACTGAAAAGCGTAAAAATACTTCTCTAAAGGATCTTTCTATAGCTTTAAATAATCATGGTCGGCATAGCTTACTTTCATTTTTAAGTTCCTTGCCCATCTCAGATGAATCCACACACAAGTTTTGGGTTTAGATTTGGTACCAGTAAAATGCATTTGAGCCCCCCTGTGGCTTAGGCTGCTGTCCATTCTAAGGCGGTGGTTCTGTTGTTGTTGACTTTTTTTTTTATTGTAACTCCCATTGTGGGAGTCTGTAATTGTTCTTGTTTTGTTGTACGTTACTTTATGTCCATTCTAGTATTGCAATCATTTTGATGGGGAAGAGATAGCTGGTTGCTTTGCTTAATTTGTCTTCCTGGTTTCTCATGATGGTTGAGCGGCTCTTCCTCGGGGTGCCATGGGGTTGTCCTACCTCTAGAAATATAAGAGATAAAATCCAAATTATTGCAATCACTATATAGTTCAGAAGTCAAGGATCAAGATCAATGTCATAGTGACCCAAGGACGGCACGTGACATTCTGCCATGGATGCACCCACACACCAAATTTGGGATTCCTACCTCAAAGAATATAAGAGGTATGCTCAGGACATGATTGATGATCATTGTTGTTGAAGCTAGGTCAGATGTCAAAGTAAGTAAGGGTGCAAAGACCAAGTATCGATACAATCAAGTACCACACCTGACCCAGGATACCAATGGGAAAGTGACAAACTCACAGTTAGACACCACAAACGAGAGCCAGGTCAGCCCTTTCCCAGCAGGTGACCACAAAGCACATATAAACAGACGCGTACAAAGACATAGCAAACACAAGACAGAAAAAAAACATAAAAGATCCACAAAAGAAGTATGAGTCAAAGTCACAGTGAGCCATAAATGGTACACGACACTCTGCCATCCCAAGATGCATCCACACACCAAATTTAGGATGCCTACCTCAAATAATATACGAGATACAAGGGGTGATCCAGAAATACGCGGAAAAGTGCCATTATTTTCACATTTTTTATGCGAATTTTGTTATTTTTGTACACAATCAAGCACAATTTATGTAGATTTGAAATTTGGTCTTTAATTGTTTTTAAGTTTAATAACGTCATTTTAAACGACGTCATGGCAACGTCAGATCGCGCGACCCGGCGCACCAGTATGAAAAGTCCGTGCCATCATTGTTAGCAAGCACACTGGCGTACAATACAATGTCATTTTCTCTAAAAATAGTGTCCCTTGTAATCCACACACTTTCTGCAGCGTTTTATCCAAGAAAGAAAGCACTCTCTTTTCGAGTTAACTGGTATTTCAGCGATAGCCTGCTGAACTGCAACTGGAAGATCAGCAACGTCCTCAAATCGTACCTCTCAAAACACACTTGATCAATGGAAATCAAAAAAATAATAATCACAAGGGGCCAAGTCTGGTGAGTAAGGGGGTTGTCTAAAAGTTCAATGCAGAGTCTTTTTCTCCGTAGTCTGTGCTGCTCTTTGGGACGGTGTGTAGTCATGGTGAAGAATACCTATTTGAAGCATGCCAGGCTTCTTTTCATCAGTCATGTGTGGTATCCATCTCGCACAGATTCTCCACATACTTAGTTCATTATGAATAATTCTAAATATACAGCCCTAATAGTAATATCTCTAATAGTCATCCGACGATCACAGTCAAATAGTCATCCGACGATCACAGTCAAACAGCTCTTTGACTGTAGCAATTTTCTTTGTTGAGATGGATGAAGGGCGGCCTGGCCTCGGTTCATCAGTAACAGAATTATCACCTTGCTCAAACTTACTTGACCATTTATACAAAGCAGTTTTCATCATAGCATTGTTCCCCAAAGCCGTTATTATCATTTCGAACGTTTCCTGTCTTGATTTTTTGCTTGCTACACAAAATTTAATCGCAGGCTGCTGTTCAAGGGCAGCCATATTGCTTATTTGGATTATCTGTGTCATGCGCTTTAGTTCGAGGGCCAAAAACGTCGAAATTGGCATTGTGACATCACTAACTTTAACCTCAAATCAGGGCCATTGTTTAGATGTTGCTCAATACAGAAAGCAACTGTCAGAGAGCTTCTGTTTGAACACTGAATTTCTGGTTAAAACTGATGAAAACGTTAAATGACGTCAAATGCGCTGGGTAGCGTTACCCTTGCGTCGCTAAGGTAACGATTCCATTAAAACAATGCGTTCCACGTGTTTTTAAATTAGCTTCCAATATTCAAAATAAATCAAAGATCAGATTTCGTAAGTATCAAAGGGATTGCTTAATTAACAAAAAATATACAGCACTTTTCCGTGTATTTCTGGATCACCCCTCTTGTGCATCAGACACAATGCTAACCGACGGATGATCACAGATGGATAGACAGATGGATGGACAGACTGACACTTTGGATGGACATTGTGAATACTTTATGCCTCCCAAAGTTCCTTTGGTGGTATAAAAACCATCACTTGATACTGATTAAAAAAGTCCACCTGTGAAGGGAACATTCTTTCAGTAGAAGGATCATTTTTAAATGGATGGAAAGTCTTAAAGCATGTTATTGCAAAAAGCATAATTTATGACTAACATATTGTTTCATCATAGTGTGTTAATTTGATTAGATTGATTCTCCATGGTGATACATTGAAATAGTTAGGAAGCCTCCATGCGAGCTTAACATGTTTGTGCTTCAACAACAGCAGAATCTAGGGCGAAGGTTTGATACCAGTGAAATGCATTTAAGCCCCCAGCCCAAGTGGCTTAGGCTACTGTCCATTCTAAGACCATAGTTCTGTTGTCGTTGACTCTTTCTTGATTGTTGCTCCCATTGTGGGATTCTGTAAATGTTCTGTGTTGTTGTGCGTTAATGGGTGCCCATTTTATTTTTGCAATCATCTTGATGGGGAAGAGAGAGCTGAGTTTGTCTTCATGGTGTATCATAATTATTGTCTTGCTCTTCCTCACGGTGTCATAGGTCTGCCTGCAGTTTGTGATTGTGGTATTTCATGATCATACTCACTTACTGTTTTTGATATTGAAGGGATTAGCCTATCTGAATTTGAAGCTTCAAAAATATTCTTTTCTAAAACAAATAATTCTTCAATTATAGTTCAAATTCATTTTTATTCACAAAAACATGAACCTTTTTCGATAATTATTTGTCAACAATAGCATAGCCAATATATGTCCAAACCCAATGAGCCAACACATATAAAATTTGGTTCTTTATTGTTCCACTTAAGAAATTTTATATTTAACCCTTTTTATTCTGGGTACTGGTAAATCAGTAATTTGGCAAACTGTACTGTGCAGGCCCAGACAACACAGCGGCATTCAATGTGCTTTACACTGTTTCCAAAGATAAAAACAATCTTCAATGTCAGAAATACATGTACATCATCATATAGAAGTTTGGACCAACATCCCCTAACAATACAAAATGGACAACTATATACTTATCTAATGTATAAATGTCAATTTGGCCTAAGGTATAGATTTAAAACCTCGTTTACAAAGACAATTTTGCTCTCAAGTGCCAGCTGAATAAGAATAAGTTCCCATGTTCTGTCAAAATTGTTAAAATGTAACATATATTACCATATAAATATATCATAAGGTACTATGTAGTCACTTATTTTACTGCAAACAAAATATTTTAGTGTACCCAGTTAACTGCTGCTCAAATAATACAAACATAGTCAGTAATATAATACACACTGGTATTCCTTGTATATTTTGGTTCATCTACTATAACAAAAACTTTTTTTACTAAATCTTGTATGGTAGGCTGTAGTGTACAAAACTTTTGTGCTATTACAACCCAGATAGAATCAAGTATTTATAAGTTTGTAGAGCAAAAGTTGGTATTATTAAGTGTATTTAATCATATAATGTTTGAAGAAACTGTCTCCAAATCAAATTTTATACTGACATTGTTGTATTTGCGTATACATATGTTGATGAATTACTTTACTTTTGGCCTTTGAATAGACTTTAGTTTATCTTCAGCATAGCTTTCATTGTTTAATGGATAAAACTGAAAATTAAATCAACATAGCTCTTCTGATTATTTGCTTAAGTAATGTAAATTTTATAAGTAAATTGTTTATTTAGAACAAATATTTCTGTGAAATGAGAAAAATAAGTTATAATGGTGGAGTTTACATGATAATAATCACAAGCGATATGACCATATCTAAGAAAAAAAGTCAATTGTTTCTTACGATACCAAATTTAAAGGACTTTATTTGCCAAATTAAGGCCAGACTGAATTCGACATTTAAGATGGCGTGAAAAAAAAATGACAATGTTCTTTTAGAAAGTTGGATGGAAAAGTTAAACATTTAAAGTTAAAAAGTGCAGTCATGGAATCTTTTGCGTCTGTTCATTGTTGCCTTGTGGTCACCTGCTGGGAAAGGGCTGACATCTTGGCTACCGTTTGTGATGATTACTTGTGTTTTTTGTCACTATCATCGATAACAAAGTATACATGTACATGATTTTGGTGGTAAGTATCTATACATTTATTATTACAATGGATCTTTTAATTTAATCATCTCCAAAGCAAAGTAAGTAAGGGTGCAAAGATCAGGAATCGATACAATCAAGTACCACACCTGACCCAGGATACCAATGGGAAAGTGACAAACTCACAGCAGACACCAGATGTGGATCAAGACACATAGATATTTGGTTTCCATGAAAGACCCCTAACTTATCATTGCATCATCTCCTAAAACATATAAATCAAGAAATAACAAGGAGATAAAGCAAAGATAAGGACTCAACAGTAAATAAAACTGAATACCGGAGCAAAAGAAATCCAACAGGTAAACCCAGGTGGGCCCGACAAACAGCCAAAGCATCAGGCCCCTACCATCTCATCAATAGATAAGTCTTTAAGTCGGAACCATCATAGAGTCTGAAGTCCGACCCACCGGCGTGCAATTAAAGAGGAAAGCAAAGTTGCCAACTGTGATTGGGTTAACTACCAAGCATGCCGTCTGTTGCAATATATTAATGTTATAGCCAATCTTCCCACAATAGGAAACTATTTTAATGAACCGCGCTGAAAAATTATTAGAACCAACAATCTTCTTCAATCAAATCAAATCACAGTATCGTCTTTAAAATTTTGAAAAAGTTTTGCGAAGTCTACGATATCGATAGCCTTGTTTAAGAAGTTTCTGAGTTAACAATTTATTGCGAGTGTTGAAATCAGCAACATAGCCAGATGCTCTAGCAAAACGAATGAGTTGAGAGATATAGACTCCATAGGATGTAGAACGAGGAACATCACCATCCAAAAATGGGAAATCGACAATCCCAAAACCAAAGCCGCCACGTCCACCACAAATTTTGGTAGAAACAATATCATTAGAAACCGACAAATGCAAGCCCAAAAACGTGGCCTCGGCACCAGAGGCATTGGCTTTATTCAGTCTGAGCACCGAAGGGCATATTTGACTACCATATTGTCAAAATAAACATTATTAATATTTAAAATATCGTCCAAATCATATTTCTTTCACATTGAAAACGATACCATAAAGTTCAGATATTGACAGTAGTGTGACGCCGAAGACTCTATTTATGTAACATGTGTGTATGATATAGTGCACCAAATATTGAAACCCTATATCAAATTCGTTTTTGACACTATTGCCTTTAGATGAAAAAATAGTTGTTTAATTTATTTATTGTAATTTATAAAGCCCTCAAATGAAGATTTGACCAGCACATGAGATTATGGTACTTATCACATATTAGCAAAATTTCGGATTCATTGATTGCTTATGCTGATGCAGTCAAGCTTGCCATATCAATTTATTGTCGAAGTCTGCATCTATATATCCATACTTTGTGGATGCAGACAGCAAAGGCTCTGTTGAGTCTGCGCATTTACAAAGCTTGCCTGAGCCCTCATGTCTTGACACTGCAATGAGTACTAGTACAAAATCAAATATGCTGTCTCATTTGATTTATTCTTTGTTACTAGTTATAATCTATTTAGCTTGATTTGAAATATCCAAAATATTAATAGGATGAACTTCACAACAATGATCATGTTCCCATGTGGCATGCTAAGTACCAAATTTAATATAAAACAAAAAAAACACTGTTAAACTGAAAAAAATGTAAGTGAGTATGATCAGAAAATACCACAACCATAAAACTGCATACAAACTCATGTCACCGCAAGGAAGAGCCACACAACAACCACGTGAAAGCCCACAATAACTTAATTTGATATAAGTGAAACTCTGACGTCCTGATAGTCTTATGCAAATATCTAATTTAAGTTCACAGATAAACGACGTAACGTCGCTTAAACGTTTAAGTGACGTTGACGTCGTTGTTAAGGAAGTGGAACGTTAGTAACAAAGTAAAACAGCAAGAAACAAGTAAAGAAAAACAGAGATGAACTAAAACTACTATTTGCAAGAGTATTCAGGATTATTTTCTACAAAACAGTACTATTAGCAGAATAGACAGTGAACAGGAACATTATAAGGGTAACATTTACATAAAAGTTTTAAGAATAAATAGAAATAAATAACGATAATTTATATTGTGGCATTATAACAATACAGAGTAATAATTTTCATTGTGTTTTATGTGAACTTATCATTAACACCAGGAGGACAAACTAAGCAAAGAAACCAGCTCTCTCTTCCCACAAGATGATTGCAAAACTATAACGGACATAAAGTAACGCACAACAAAACATAGAAAAATTACAGACTCTCACATTGGGGGTAACAATAAACAAAGATATCAACAACAACAATACCACCGCCTTAGAACGGACAGCAGCCTAAGCGACCCGGGTGGGGGATGGGGTGGGGGGGGGGCTTTAATGCATTTAACTGGTACCAAATCTTCGCCCTAGATTATGCTGTTGTTGAAGCACAAGAAGCGTTCAGCTCACATGGAGCTCACATCCCATTCCCAATTACATCCAAGAGATCAAGGAGACGCAACTTATATTGCTAATTGATGAACTAGATAAAACATGCAGATGGGCAAACAGACTGATCTTATTGTTTTAGATTTTAGTAAAGCTTTTGATAAAGTTACCCATGAAAAACTCCTCCCAAAATTTCACAGGAGACACTCTAAAATGGATAAAGGACTCTTTGGATAATTGAAAACAAGCAGTTGTAATTAATGGAATTAACTCAGAAAAAAAATCCCAGTCTCCTCGGGCGTTCCGCAGGGCTCTGTACTCAGCCCTATTCTCTTTCTTGCATTCATAAATGACCTGCCTAAGCAGGTAAATCCAGAGTCAGACTTTTCGCAGACCACGCTGCCTTGTACCTCACAATCAGCTCAATAACAAAAAGCGAGGTCCGACAAACAGACCTAGCAAGCCTTGAACAATGGGAAAAGGTATGCAATTTAACCCCTCTGAATGTCAGGTCCTTCAAATCACAAAAGAGGCAAATTCCCTCAACACAAAGTACATTCACCATAATGTAGAGCTGTTAAGTGCTCCCGCAGCAAAGTACTTAGGGGTCACCATTGCGGACGACCTCTCATTGTCCAAACATATCGACATCATCACAAAAAGGCAAACCAAACTCTTAGTTTCCTTAAAAGAAGTATCTGGGTCCATAATGAGGACCTAAAATCAGTAGCATACAAATCTCTTGTAAGGCCTCAGTTGGAGTATGCTTCAACAGTATGGTACCCTCACACCACAACAGTTATAAATAAAGTGTAAACAGTCCAAAGAAGAGCTGCAAGGTGAGATTACAGATACACTTCTAGTGTCACTGCTATGCTGAAGGACCTAAACTGGGGCCCTTAGACCAACGTCGCACTTATAGCCGACTTGTCATGATGTATAAGGTCACATATGACCTTGTAGCTATCCCTGCATCAGATTACCTTGTTCGAAACACCAGAGCATCAAGACACATACACTATTTGGCATATAGACAGATCCAGACTCTCGAAAGACTATTACAGGTTCACATTTTCCCCCAGAACTATTATCCATTATAAGGCCCTCCCTGCCAATATACCGACCCTTCCCACCCTGGCACAGTTTAACGGTGCTGTCTGCCGGGTAATCCATGTGTCCCCCTAAAATACCAACTTCTGGTTTTATCTTTTATTTATACTAACACTCCTTCTAACACTGTACAAACTCATCTCACCACCTTTTCTATCACTTTGTTTCAACTAACCCCCTCAGCACATGGTATTTTGGAATAACCGTCTGATTTCCCCGCGGGGGATATTACGTATTGGAAGATAGATAGAGTGACATCGACAGACTACGCACAAGGCGGTTCTCAGAAAAGTCAGGGCAGGAGATATATCAGAAACAATAAAATAGATGTGTACATGGCGCTCAAGTATGTCGCATGTGAATTTCAACAGGGCATTTTGGATAATTAAAATATGGATGAAACGGAGTTTACTGCTTCCAATTTTATGCCAAGAGACCTTCTAGAGATCATCTACATTCTTGAGAGGTGTGAAAAGTGTCATTTGTATAAAATTATACAAAAGGGGAATCATTTTACTTTCGTCACTAAATTTCCCGCCAAGAATGGAGAATCGGCGCCATTGAAGAACAACGCTTCCGGTTGACAAACCGCTTCTCATCAGGACAAGAAAGAAGTTTCTTCCAAAGAAAAGCTGCCAAATAGAAAGCGGAAGCGTAGAAAGAACAAATCTTCAACTTGTGCTTCTAACAAACATACAGATAAGAAAATTAAAGATTCTTCCAATGTAAAATTAGGACAGCCAAAGTTAAAGGAGAAACCCCGATCTCAAGTAAGAAGGCATCGTGCCAGGCGGAAGAGATACTGGAAGCGTTGCCAGACAGCTTAGCGCTGAGAACCTCGCCAAGCACTACAAGAGGCTAGAAGCAGAGACAGTAGCCAGCACACAGGTCCGTGTGGTCAGCCAGAGAACTTCTGTGGCTTGGATCGTACATCTGATGTTTCTCAGTCATACCAGCTGCAAGAAGCAGAGACAGTAACAAGTCCACAGGTCCCTGTGGTCAGACAGTCAGAGATTTCCGGTTGCGTGGATCGTAAATCTGCTGTTTCTCAGCAAAACAGATATTTAACCAGTAAAAGGGAAACTGTTGGCATAGCCAAAGTTCAGTCGGATTTAAATAAACTGTCTGCAGAGCCTGCAGTTGAGCATTCCAGTAGTTTCTTGAAAGACTGTGAAGATTCAGACATAGAGTGTGTGCGTTGTCTGAAAAGAGAGAGTCAGACAGAATTACGTCGCTGTGCAGGCTGTAAAAGCTTCAGTTATTGTAGTAAAGACTGCCAGAGATCAGGTTGGCCCTCACATAAACGGCTGTGCAAATCTATCCAATCTCTTGAGCCATTAAACTAACTGAAAAAGCTCAGTGTTGTACATAGAACTTCTTGTGGTGGTGTTTTTTCCCATTGGTATCCTGGGTCAGGTGTGGTACTTGATTGTATCGATTCCTGATCTTTGCACCCTTACTTACTTTGTAAACTTTTTAATTGTTTTTGAACCGTGTGATAAATTGCACATTCTAATGCACTTGCAAATGCAACACGACAGCGACAAAGTACATTTTCATTGTCCTTTTGAAGGGAAAAATGTCAATAGTGCATTAGAATGGGGATAACCATATTCAAAATTTTCATTTGGGGACGTATATCGTCGGATATACGTTCGGAAATCACGTTTTACGGCTCCGCTTACGCGTCACCGTAAAACTAAATTTCCGACCGTATATCTGACGATATACCTCCCAAAATGAAAATTTTGAATACAGTTATCCACTAAGTGTACACTGGTGTTGGTGACTTTAGTTCTTTAGAACATTTTATCCATTGTCCCCCTTTTACCAGTTTATCCGGGTGGTCCGACAAATCAGCGGACAAACTCTAAGAAGCAAAGAAAAAGAATAGCTGCGTATATTCCTTCCGTGAAAAGAACCTTCTTTCCGGTGTTTAGTTATACCTGACTGACCACAAACAAATATGGCCGACAGTAGCTTAAAAGTTTACAAGATTTGAGAAAATCTTCTTCGTATGTCCTCAATTATCCGAAATTCGATAAATAATTTCTGCAGCTATTTAATTAGTTAACATGGTTTTTAAAGGCATAGGTCCTGAAAGAGCTGCATTGCTCTTTTATGCGTTTTTGCGCAAATTTTCGTTCAAGAATTTTCTTCGCAGAGCTTGGATGTGGGTGGGGTAATTTGAAGTTTATTGTTAAGGTCGGGCTTATGCCATGTTTAAAATGTGTGGTTCAAAGACTTGGAACTCCTTGCTTTTTATCACCATTATTTAATCATTTTAACTAGTGTTGTATCGATGATCGATTATAATCAATGATCAATCGAAAATTTATTTCAATTCTACTAATCGATAGTGTTTGGTAGTAATCGATTATAATCGAAAAGATTCACACCTGACCCTCTTGTTGGCTACTATTCAAAATTTGCAACTTTGCTACAAGAAAATGCAATCCATAAATTCAAAGGTTTATAGAATGTGAGGAATAAAGAAATAAACTGTAGCCTGGTTTGCTGTGTATCCTATCCCCTTTAAAGTCATGACTAAGAAGCGCAATCTTAATCCATTGTATGCTAATGACTCCTAAAAAGAGTGAAAACTCTGATGCCACAAATCAGGGTATACACTGTTTGCTATTAAGGGCATGAAAGATATTAAGAGAAAGAAATATTTATTTGGGAATTATATCCTGTGACCCCTTGATGTTTACAATGGACCTTCCCAAGTTTATTGTTTCAAACCAGAAGAAAAAATCCATAAGTGTGTAAAGGGTTTAAAATGCCAATGGCTGTTAATTTGAGTTTGCTGTCAGGTCCAGTTGTGGTATTTGATACTGTACATAGAATAGCATGACATTGACACTAACAATTTTTATAAAGATGGGATGGAACCTGTGTTTTCCTTTCATTTGATAATTTCGATTATAATCGATCATCAATCGAAACCTCCTGAACAATTATTTTCGATGATCGATTATGAAAATCCAATAATCGAACAACACTAATTTTAACCATATTCCGAAAATTTCAATTAACAAAAAATCAATAACCAGAGGAGAAAATTCACTAACTACACTGTGGTCATACTACTACGACAATTTGGGGTTCGTCACCTGCTCCCGTGTTATAGTAAAATTACCCTCAGAAAAGGATGACAAATATTAGAATATGTTTGCTTCGAGATTGCATCGTCAAGTTAACAACCTCTGTGTTGTTTTGCCAAAAACGGAGATAAAATCAGATTTTAAATGTGTTTTTTACAATTATTTTAAAAAAATTGTCAATTACGGTTTTAGTCATAATTATACGGTTTTGTCATTGATTAACAATCCACGATGACAAAACCGTAATTAGTTATTTCATACCTGGACACCAAACGTTAGACATAGACATAGAAGATTTCTTTAACGTCGAATATGAAAAACGTTAAAGTTTTCATATAATTTTAAAGCTAACAGGTACAATGTGAATTTGATGAACAAAGATCAATCGGAACCCGAGCGTTTTAGGGCATTTATCTGTGATTAAATAAAAATATTGAACATGATGAGAAAGTCACTTAGCTCTTTCTGATAAAACATACTTATCATTAGGGTTGCTGTCCCCTTTAACACCGGAATAAGTGACGAAACCCAAATTGCTGTTATATTATTGTTATATTTAATTCTTTACGTCCCATCAACAATCTTTCAGTTATAAAGAGACGGGTCTTCTTGGGTTGAACCAGTACTAAGCTAGGATTAATGTTCTTGCTCAAGGACACAACACAGTGACGCCGGTGAGGCTCCAACCCGCCGCCCCTCAGTCTCGAGTCAAGCACTCTACCACTGAGCCACTGCGCTCCCAATCCAAATTGCTGTAGTGGTATGACTACAGTGAACTTTGGAATAATTATGTTGAAGAAAACAACTTTTTCTGTCAGTCCTTAATTTGGTTTACATGAGAAATTATTATGGATATATTAAAGCTCAGAGCTCTCGGAAACGCAGAATTACGCGTATTGGTACGCACGTTTTTTCCCTGGGACGCATGTTTTCCGCTAGGCAGGAGTTCCGCGTACGCATGTTTTTTTAGTCGGCATACGCCAAAAATCCAGTAGCTGACAGATAAATAAACACCGAGATCAAAAGCCCTTTGATATTATCGATCGCGACACGCTTTTCGAGCGCGGGAGACGTGATAAGTGTCCTGTCTCTGTTGACCAATCGTATGACTCGGACTGCAGTGTAGCAATTCTGACAGGTGTTTGACATGATTACCGATGCGGGACAGTGTGATTATTACGAGGTGATTATTAAAGTAATTAAGCAAGGATTATCAGATAATTGTTTGAAACAGATGCACTACCGATTTACCGTTAATTAAAGGGAGAAAAACTTATGGGGTATTGTAAACAACATCGGACTTCCGAATTCGACTGATTAGGGGTGAAAGAGAAAACATATTTAATTGCATTCGTTTGCGATTTGAGCAACATGATAAACATGGAGAGAAAATAATAAGTTTACAGATTTGCTTTCGTTATTCGTTCATTGCTACGGCAAACAAAAGAGTCTGAGAATTGTTGAAAAAACAACAGTACAGCGGTAAGCCGTATACGGTAACGTCCGACTGACAAAAGTTCCAAACTAAGCTACACTACAAGCCGTGCGATGAAATAGATCATCGGTTTCAAGCGATTGTCTAGATGAATAAACACAAACAAATCACTTTCAGCAAGTAAAATCGTTCATTCTAAATGTTAAATGGCTAAGTAATGTCAGTCTATTCATTGCAATCGCCATAGACACTAGCGAGATGCGTTTTTATTAGAAAAAAGAAGACTTCCATCTGCATAAGATTATACAAAACAGAGGACTGCTGTCTGTCTGTCTGCCTGCCTACCTGTCTGTCTGTCTTGTTAATGAATAAAACAAGTACCAACAGTTTAATATTTTATTTTGATAAGGCCAAACAAAAAATTGTGTGTTGATGTTACATGAAAAAATATAGCAAAATATTTTGTTTTGTTAAGTAGAAACAATCCATTTATGATTAAAGGGTTAAAATCAGTCAATCTAAAAATTATTCAAATGTATCACTTCCGGCTAAAATGGAAAAGATATACGGTATGCACAAATTGGTGGGACTCCAACTTTTTTTGAGTGGGACTCCCACTTTTTCCAGTGGGACTCCTACTTTTTGCCAGATGGGAGTCCTGAACTCCTGTTTTCAAAATCCTAGTGAGAGCTCTGAAGCTGAAAGTTGGCATCTTTCAATGATAAAGACCGAAGCTAGTACCTCCCAACTTACAGCGCTAGGTGGCACTTTAGATAACTGTTTGTGTTTTCTTTTTCCAGGAGCAGTATGCCAAGAAATTTCAAAATTGGGGACAATGTCCCGCCACCTTTGAAAAAGTGGGGACATTTCCAAAAATAGTGGGAAATAACCCCTGATAACGACTTTGAGCCAAAAGAAGCTATGGAAAACACAAGAATACTTTCATTTCACTTCTAATTATCATAATTAGTCTATGAATGCATGCTGACTGGTCCTGATACATGTAATAAGATGAATTTTACAAATAGCTCATTTTATTTGAGAACAGGAAGAGAAAAGTGTTCAAAATTTGGTTCTAAAATTTTGAACACTTTTCCCCAATTTCTGCAATTGCTTCTAGGGGTGTGCGGTATTATCGGTATACCTATAAATCACAATATGGTTTGAAAAAGATTCATATCGCGATATGTTTTTGTTGTATCTGTTCGCTCGGAACTATTCGTACGGTTCCGTGTATGTCCGGGAAATGTTGCTCGCAATTGATCAAAAACATATTTTTTGTCAGACTTTTTATCATGATACATAAAATAGATCACAATTAAATCCAAATTAGTTATTCAATAATATTACGATGTTTTCTACGGGGAAAACTTATTATTTTTTATGCATTATAGCAGTCGCCTAGTTACAAAATCCAATATAGCGGCTGATTCATTCAAGAAGGGTTGTTGTCAGTTACAAGCGAAAGTATGTGCAGAAATTACTGGTTAACCGCTTGCTCAAGTCTGCCCAGGAAAAAGTGTGGTTAGTGAACTGACCGTCCCGCAATGACCATAGCTGTTGACATGGGACGTAAAGCAACAAAAACAAACAAACAAACAATATAGCGGCACCCGATGAATTTATTATTGTTGTCAACACAAACAGAAAAGCTACAGTGTGGCAACATTTAGGACTTATAAAAAGACTAAGGAACTTCAAATTATATGAAAACACAGCTGTACTGTATATTTGTCCAATTCAGCGGCCAATAGCGGGGGTACCACGAATCTCAGGAACATTTTGGGTCGGTACCATCCGACTACCCTTGCCAAATTCCAGATGAAAAACAGACCTCCAACATCAACAAGAACAACAACACCTGAATTGTTGTGTTGATATTTGGGAGGATTCTCGATTATTATTTATTAAACCGTTACAGCTCTTCATACTTGTTTTTAATAGTTGGAAACACAGAAGAGCTGACCTCACCTTCTAACACTTAAGCTATCAATATTTTCATGATGCGTATCCCGATACAGTGATTCCGTATCTCAATACAGATTTCTTGGTGATACCCATCGCTAGTTGCTTCACAGTGTCAGGGACCAAGCTGGCCCAGAATTTTAGGGAGAAGTGACTTCTCCCTGCAGGAAATTTAGGGAGAAGTGACTGCCAGATAGGGAGAAGTTATAGCGCAAAATTACGGCATTTGCTGTCGGTTTAGAAGCAAATTAGCCATTACACATACTATTGCCATTTAATGGAAGGAGAAACATGATGCAGTGGTAGTAGATTGTCTGATAATGTCACCACAGCTTGCATTTGTGTGATGACAGAATGAAGATGAGCCTCCCTAAAAAAAAAAAAAAAAATTTTTTTTTTTTTTAGGGAGACTCCTACTTCTCCCTGGGTCCCATTTAGGGCGAAATTTCGGCCCCTAGGGCGACTATTTCGCCCTATTCGCCCCCTAGCTTGGTCCCTGAGTGTTTTATTTCTGTTTCAGAATGTGATCTGTGATAATGAATTGATGTACAGAACCTGATTGTCCCTCAAGATGGGATTTGGTCGTGGTAGAAGAAGAGAAGGCAATGCCTTTTTCACCGTCAAGTATATTTTCATTGTCTTCAATGTTCTTGTATGGGTAAGTAAACGGGTCAAAATAAATTAAGCCCCACCAAATATTTTCCCATAGACTTAAATTAAATGTAATAGCATTCATGTTTAATTTATCATAATATTTTACTGAAAAAAGATTTTCCAATTAAATTTTCAGCGAAGTAGCAGCACATATGCAAGGTTTCACTTTTATTGATAAATTTTCCATAGAGCCTCAGACATTCCAGTAAATGTCCTGTTTCGTTCCCTATCATTCCTATAGTAAAACTGGCAAAAAATTGATCCTCTTGAAAAATTTAGCACTTACCCAAAGAAAATTGATATTTTCAATTGAAACTTTGTGTAATTACACCTTAGATAATGTTGTCTAACTTGGGAAGAGTTAGAAATTTCAACTACCTTCGTAATTTTTGAAATAAACAATTAAACTTTGGGAATTAAAGATTATGGCTATGGAAAATAACTGACATGGGGCTTAACTTATTTTGATAAGTTTATATAGAATTGAATGGTCCCCAGGGAAAAAGACTAACAGGGGCCCAGTAGCCCAGTGCCCCTAAATCTTGGGCTGGGCCCCTAAAACTTAATGTTATGGGGGCCAGCTTGCCCCGGAAAAAGGGTAGTATGTAAAGGTATGAAGTATTGTCATATCTGACACTAGCAGTTTTAAGTTTACAAATCTTTATTCAGTTGATTCCAAATAATGTTTATACAGTAAATAATAATTAATGAGGAATACAGATTTTGGAGTCTCTGACATTAACTATGAGTAAAGCAAATGATTGGCAATGGTGTTGAAATGAGTTAAATTTTCCGCCGAATACTGTGCCCCTTAATTTTGGGCTGGGCCCCCAATCATTTTGTTTTAGGAGCCCAGCTTACTCCTGGCAAAAAATTGTTAGTCTGTATCCCTGGTCCAAGAAAATCCAATATGATATATCACAGAATTTGTTACTTATTTTAAGAAATGAATTTCATTTTTTAAATGTTATGGATTCAGGCATTTTGTCGAGCCTGATCTGGGTACAAACTGTTTGCAAAGGTTATCAGCAGATGACACTAGGAGGTAAAGAGATAAAAAGACAGAGATAAGTCTATATCTGAAGCTCTCTGGTTCTTGAAGGTAAGGATTTTTTGTGTGTTCTCAGGGGCCGAAATTCGGCCTGATTCCCAATGGAATTTATGTGACTTTTTTCCCAATTTTGATAAAAAAAAACAATCTTCAAAAAAAATTTTTTTTTTTGGAAGAATGGGGTTTTCATTCAATCAACACACACACACAAGCTACATGGTGATTTTCTCCTTCAATTTAATGGCAATAGTATGTTTAATAGCTAATTTGTTTTTTTTATTGACCAAAAATGACATAATTATGCACTAAGTACATGTATAACATATTTCCCAATTAAGAGGTTTACCACGCTACTTTTCCCAATCTGAAAGACCCTAGGGCCACTTCCCAAAATTGAGCCTCACCAGCGTCACTGTGTTGAGTCCTTAAGCAAGACACATTAATCCTAGCTTAATATTAGTTCAACCCAGGAAGACCTGTCCCTGCATAACTGAAAGATTGTTGATGGGACATAAAGAATCAAACAAACAAATTTCTCAAAATTGCCAAAAAAATCCATAGTGCACAAACAGCAAGGGCTGTGATTAGACATTGCACTGATGCCATGGCTTGCTAAGGCCAAAATTTTTTTATTAGTTGATTTATAAACCCTCCTACTGTAATTTTCCGGAAAGTAGAAATAAAATAAAATTAAATTTCTAAAATTATTTTTATATTTTATCCGCAGACTCTAAATATTATTTGTTTCGTTGAAAAAAATAATATATTTTTGAGGTTCTGTCTGTGCATTTTTGAGAGTGACACTGTTAAAAGTGATTGTCCTGTTCAGATTTTTAGGAAAATGATGAAATATTTAAAGATTTACCTTACTAGTTTTACTGTTTTTTCTGGAGATATTAAAAAAAGCTAAAAAAAAAAGCTCTGAAAATGACCAGTCAACTGGTCATTTTCAGAGCTTTTTTATTTATTTTTTTCGTCCCCCTGACCCTAGATCTGAAAAAAAATTCCTTAAATCAACTAATAAAAAACATGTGGCCTAAATGCATTCTTTCATTGTCTTATCTGATAAGATCATAAGAGTGGTAAATGTTCTAAAAAATTGAACTTTTTCTCTTTCTGTTCTCAAATAAAATGTTAGTTTACCAAGACTGGAATTCACAAAATGTCTGTCAGAATAGCAAACAGGGAGGACCCTGATCAGACTAAGAAGCAGTCTGACAGGGCTTTTTCCAGCGATTTTGGGAAAAGGCCCTGGCCAAAATTGGGTAAAAATGATCGACTCATTCTGACATGGATCATTGTTTCCCATAAGTAGTAGTGGTCTCTAAAAAAAAGTAAAAAAAAAAAAAAAAAAAAAAAAAATTTTTTTTTACTTTTCTTAATTTACTTTTCTTAATTGGGAAAAACAGACATGGCATTGGGAAAAAAGGTGGCTATTTTCGATTGGGAATGGGGCCGAAATTCAGCCACTAGAGAAGGGGCAGAAAATCCCCTGTCTGATCTGGGTCTGCACTGTTTGTCTTGTTCTTGTTGGCAGGAAACTTTTGTTCAAAATTTTAGAGCTTCTACTGTATCTGTTTTTATTACTCTTGCTCAATGTTTGGCTTGTTGAAGGCTCAAGTAAGGTATTACAGGGTTCGCACAGGCTTGAAATGTACATGTACTTGAATTTAGAGGGTTTTTTTTTTAAAAAGTCCTTGAAAATTTAATCTGCCTTGAAAAGTACTGGAAAATCACTCAAAAGCCTTGAAAAGTCTTAGAATTCTACTATTTTCTGTAGAACTTAGCACTGTTGATAGAGACCTAAATCAGTATAAAAATGTTGTGCCTTTATTTGGTGCAGCATATGCTGCACCAAATATAGGCACAACAATTTTATACTAATTTTCCAGTTTTATTGTCTCCAATATCTCAGTCTAGCATTTCTGAAGTAGAGTTTTAACACTTAGACCAGTATTTTTCATTAACTTTAAGTCCTTGAAAACTGTTGGAAATGTTTTTAGAAGTCCTTGAAAAGTCCTTGAAATTTACTCATACTTGCCTGTATGAACCCAGTATTAACATATTGCCTACTAGTGTCATCTGCTCATAACTTTTGCAAACAGATTGGACCCAGGTCGGGCCTGATATGGATCCAATCTGTTTGACATTCAGATGGTATAGAATTTTTCGTAAAAGTTGATTTTGAAAAAAAATACCAGATGACAATGGAACGGGGAAAATTTCCCTGGGAGCAAAGAGTTAATATGCCAGTATCAGTCGTCTGTCATCCATCTATAATGTTCACATTTTCAAAGAAGTATAAATGTATCTCAAAGGCCTAGTGAATTGCATATTTTGATAACATTATTAAATGACACCCATATCATGGCCATATGTCATAAAATGTGGCATATATATGGCAAGTTCTTAGCATTTTCTCGCTGAAAGCATGATTTCAAGGTAATTTATGTGTCTTTCATTAGGTACATGTAAATAGAACCTAGCATTTGTGCTCAAGTATTATTAGGGCCTTTCCAAGTACAAATTCATTACAATGAGTTGTTAGAAAAACATAAACACTAAATAAGCAGGATAATAGCTGTGACGATAATACTAGCAAAACAAAGAGACTTTTTTGGTTGAAAATTAAAGATCAAGATGTTTAGAGGGCTGCTCCCTAAAAAAATATAATAATTAATTTATAAAATCTGAGCAAGTGATATCAAACTTGTGTTAACATGGGTTAAAATGCTTGGCTTCACTGAGCATTTTACCGCATTTTTGCACAAGTTTGATAATTTAATACTATTGAGCAACCTTGTTACTTGAAGTTCCTCTATATTTTTATTTAAGGACATATGCTACTAAATACTTCCCATATTGAAATATTGTCAATACTTTGCATACAGTTTGTTTTATGCATGGGCTATCCATTTATGAAGTAAAAAGGATATGTCACCATGCTTATTTTTTCAGAATCTCGGATGGAAGTTTTCAGCATTTGACCAATTTTCTAAAACTATTTAACAATAACACTAGTCCTAAATATCGAGCTAAAACGGTTGTAATCTTCAGCCAGCTTCTTTCTTTTAACTTAAATTACTGCCCATGACCTCAAATATTTTAGAAAATGTGCAAGTTTATTTATTATCCCATGCTGTGACAAGATACTGCATGATATATTTTTGCAATCCGTCGAAAAATGGAATTTGTTTTTAGAATAAATCATGTAATAAAAAATCTGATATTGAAAATCTTAAAAAAATATTTTTAATTCATGGACTATTATTATACCTTTCAGAAAAAAGAAGAAAAATCTGGGGTCACCGAACTAATTCTCTTTCAAGAGGGCCAAATTTAACCCCACCCCCATAGGTTTCATGCGTAATTCAATATAAAAAGTTCGGGGATGACCATTTCGGTCGCTTTGATGATGCCATTTTACTAGTATATGAAGCTATTTAGCATTAAAATGTTAAAAAGAAAGAAAAAAAAACGCTGAAAATATGTGCGCATCCGGGAATCGATCCTGATCCTCTGGCTTAGTAGACAGTCACGCTAACCACTTGACCACGAGGTCAGGTCGTGCGCCGCTCTAAATATCCATACAAATAGTATAGACTCGGCCACTATCGTATTCGTAACCAGGGTAATTGTGTACGTCGTTTGATTTCGACTGAGCTACATTTATCTGTCTTTAGTGCTGAGACGATCAGTTCTGATAAGATGTCCATATATATTTCGGACACACTTTAATTACTTTATATTGTCAAGAAAATGTCAGAACACCGATATGACATAAGAATATCGGAAAGCTGTATTGATCCGAATCCATTAATAGTCGAAAGACAGGACCCAGACAACTTTCCCCGTTACCAGACGCGGAAAAGATGCGCATTGGAAATAGCCGCATATGTCTTTAAGCTTCTAGGAATTGGGGTACTTGCTGTAGGAATTTGGACCCCTTTAAACCGGGGACCATACAGAACTTTACTTCCAAACATTAGTTTACTACATGTTCTGATTTCAAATGCTTGTTATCTCCCAAAATGTCATAGACAAACAGAGCAGACCCAGATGAGACTGCTTCTGAAGAAGCAATCTGATCAGGGTCTTCCCTGTTTGTTATTCTGACAAGCATTTTCTGAATTCCAGCCCTGATAACTAATTTTCCATTTGACTTTAGAAAGAGAAAAAGTTTCAAATTTTAAGAACATTTACCATATATTTTTAGCTCACCTGAGCCGAAGGCTCATGGGTGAGCTAATAGTATACCAGTCACTCCGGCGTCCGTCCGTCGTCCGTACGTCCGTCCGTCCACAATTTCAAACATCTTCTCCTCTGAAACCACTGGGCCAATCAACTTCAAATTACATATGGAGACTCCTTAGGACGCGGGAAGGAAAGTTTGTTCAAATGGTCCTGGTCACATGACCAAGATGGCCGCCACGCCCATATATGGTAAAAACCCTTTAAAAATCTTCTTCTCCAGAACCAGAAGGCCGATGACCTTGGGACTTGGTATGTAGCATTGGGGTAGTGGGGCCTACCAAGTTTGTTCAAATGATGATCCTAGGTTGACCTTGACCTACTTAACGTCAAGGTCAAATTTGCTTCCTAATGCATTTAAATGGGAAAATTTCTGAAAAGTCAATTTTTTGGAAAACTGAGGAAGCCCTAGTCATTATTCTCACTTCATATGTGTAACCTAATGAGACAATGGCTATAAATAAGTTCCAAAGGTCAAGGTTGACCTTTGACCTTTCAGCTTAGGTGGCTCATATTGGAATCCCATCAATATATTAAAACATAGTTTTCTCACAAACCATCAGTACAAATGAACTCAAATTTCATGTGAAGACTCCTTATGATAGGTTAGCCAAAATTTATGCAAAATACTTTGGTCACATGACCAAGATGGCCACCACGCCCATATATGGTAAAAACCCTTTAAAAATCTTCTTCTCCAGAACCAGAAGGCTGATGACCTTGGGACTTGGTATGTAGCATTGGGGTAGTGGGGCCTACCAAGTTTGTTCAAATGATGATTCTAGGTTGACCTTGACCTACTTAACGTCAAGGTCAAATTTGCTTCCTAATGCATTTAAATGGGAAAATTTCTGAAAAGTTGATTTTTTGGAAAACCGTGGAAGCCTTAGTCATAATTCTCACTTGATATTTGTAACCTAATTAGGCAATGGCTATAAATAAGTTCCAAAGGTCAAGGTTGACCTTTGACCTTTCAGCTTAGGTTGCTCATATTGGAGTCCCATCAATATATTAAAACATAGTTTTCTAACAAACCATCAGTCCAATTGAACTCAAATTTCACCTGAAGACTCCTTATGATAGGTTAGCCAAAATTTATGCAAAATACTTTGGTCACATGACCAAGATGACCGCTATGCCCATATATGGTAAAAACCCTTTAAAAATCTTCTTCTCCAGATCCAGAAGGTTGATGACCTTGGGACTTGGTATGTAGCATTTGGGAAGGGAGGGCTACCAAGTTTGTTCAAATGATGATCCTAGGTTGACCTTGACCTACTTAACATCAAGGTCAAATTTGCGTCCCAATGCATTTAAATGGGAATTTATTTGAAAAGTTGATTTTTTAAATACTGTTGAAGCCAAAGTCATTTTCTCACTTGATATGTTGAACCTAATGAGACATTGGCTATAATAAGTTTCAAAGGTCAAGGCCACCACACCCATATATGGTAAAAACCTTTTAAATACCTTATTCTCTGGAACCAAAAGGCCAATGGCCTTGGGACTTGGTATGTAGCATTGGGGCTGTGGTCTCTACCAGGTTTGCACAAATGATAAATCTAGCTTGACCTTGACCTACTTTATGGCAAGGTCAAATTTGATTCTTATGCATTTATATGGGAAAAATCTTGAAATGTTCATTTTTCTATAACTGTTTAAGCCGAAATCATAATACTTTCTAGAAATGTTTAACTTTATGAAACAATGGTTTTATATAAGTACAAAATGTCAAGCTGACCTGTGACCTTTTATTCAATGCCACTCGTTTCCACTGCCACATACCTATCTAAACATTGGTTTCTCAAAAATCACTGGGCTGTTTGATGGAGTATTCATAAGATTGTTTTAGGTCACTTGACCAAAATGGCTGCAACCCCCATATATGGTATGACAAAATATGTTTTATTATAAGCCGTTAAACCTTGACCTATTTTAACATTATTAAAGAGATCAGTTGAGCGCCTCAGGACCGTCAGGTCCTCTAGTTAAGCTTCTAGGATTTGGTGTACTTACTGTAGGTGTATGGACCCATTTAAATCCGGGACCATACAGAACCTTACTGCCAAAAGTAGTTTTCTACATGTTCTGATTTCAAATCCTTGTTGCCTCCCAAATGGCGTAGACAAACAGAGCAGACCCAGATCAGCAGTCTGATCAGGATCTTCCATGTTCCAGCTTTGATAACTAATTTTCCATTTGATATTAAAAAGAGAAATTTTTCAAATTTTTAAGAACATTTACCACAGATTTAGATAAACAAAAATTTTCAGCGTAAAAGTGTAAATATTTTCTCACCCATTAATTTTAACATATGTTTTGGGTGCTCAAAAGAACCGTCTCGTTGAGACAGTTCTTTTGAGTACCCACAACATATGTTTTGGTTGAGAAATAAGAAAGTTAAATTTTCGTTACGCGCTCTTAACTAAAGTCCTGATTTACCATATATTTTTCAGATTCTGGGATTTGGGGTACTTACTGTAGGTGTGTGGACCCATCTAAACCAGGGACCATACGGAACCTTACTGCCAAACAGTAGTTTTCTCAGTGCCACTACTCTCACTATAGCCGCTGGTGCCATAATTTTTATCGTCGGATTTTGCGGCTGTTGCAGTGCAATGATGGAATCTCAGTGTATGTTGGTTGTGGTAAGCTAATATAAATATAATTTGAATTTAGTTCAATAATTTGTGTAGAGTACTTTGGCTCAGTTGGTAGAGCAATAGACTGGGGATCAGGGCTAACCCTGGCTCAGAATTTGTTGTAACCAACACTTTAGCCAAATGGAAGAAGTTGGAGCCAAATGAAATTAACTTTAGCCAAGGTTTTAGCCAGACGGTAGTATCAACAAGTTGTTTTGTATTAAACCCTTTGCCCTCTATTGGAAACTTTTGTTGTCTGCTGATAACCTTTGCAAACAGTTTTGACCCAGATTAGGCCCGACAAAATGTGTGAAGTTATAATAAAAGCAATATTGGAAAATCGGAAAGTTGATCAAATACAATTTTTCGCAAATATGTGCCGGGGGGGTCAAAGGGTTGCTAGTTCGAGAATCACCGGAGTCACCTTGTTGCGTCCTTGAGCAAGACACTTTATCCACTCCATAGTGTAGGTCATATGCAAGTTCATATGTATATTATCTTATGAGCTGTATCTTTTGAATTCCTGGTCTTATTCTAAAATTGTTTCACTGACTCACATGGTCACCTCAATTAGACACATTGAAAATGATGGTCTTGGTTACCATGCTTCAAGAGCAAGACCAGACATACCACATTGCTGGAAATCTCATGGCGCAGCTCATATAAGCTTCACTTCTCGCATGCAAAACTTCAAGATATTAGCTAGTCTCTTTAGCTGAGCAGAATAGTTTGAACCTTAGATGGTCACAATCCCTGAAGATAGATTTTCTCGCATCAAGGCCCATATTCAGTGAACCATGGTCTGATTAACAGACACATGTCCTCCTCAATGACTTTCCATGCAGGGCAAATATTTAGGGAGCGCAGTGGCTCAGTGGTAGAGTGCTTAGCTCGAGGTCGAGAGGCCGCGTGTTCGAGCCTCACCGGCGTCACTGAGTTGTGGTCCTTGAGCAAGACATATTTATCCTAGCTTAGTACTGGTTCAACCCAGGAAGACCCGTCCCTGTTTAACTGGAGATCGTTGATGGGACGTAAAGAATCAAATCAAAAGGGCAAATATTTCATTCATCCCGCCCCAAAGGCAAGGTCATACAAGGAGGTCAAAGGTCAGAATTAGTGGCTGCTCTGTATCTACTGAGCCCCTGGTTATAGATACTGAATTCCACCTCACTTAGACAACCTGCAGAGCGAAGATTTCAGTAGCCTGCTCTTAATTGAAGTTCATTGCCTGAGGTCAAATTATTTAATTCTTTCCTTGCCAGCGGGGACTTTCGTCATCTGCTGATAACCTTTGCAAACAGTTTGGACTCAGATCAGGACAGACAGAATGTATTATATTAAGCTACCATTCGCCATTAAGACCTTTGTTTTGTCTATTTTTGAGTGACCGTTTAAGACCAGTTTTACTGTAGCTTCGAAATGCTTAGCCATGTTTCAAAGGAATTATAGCAGGAGACATTTGCTTTTGTTGAAAGAAAAATCATGTTTTTGATACATGTACTTCCTACTACTATTTAGATAATAATGTGGGCGCATTGCGGCCCCCTGCCTCAGGCATATAGAGCGCGCACAAAGCCCTCAGTTTTATGCACCCACTAAGGCTTCAATAAAGGAATTCTGTCTGTGTCCCGCCATTATCCTATGCCTATTGTATCAATTAAGTAAAGGTGTGGGGCATTATACATACATCCTTTTATCTTTCAGTATTTTATATTTGTCTTGGTGATCTTTGGCCTTGAAGTGACAGCAACTGCTCTAGGGCTCACCTATAAACAAGAAGTGAGTATAGTTAATTGTGACAAAATATTGCAGGGTTCAAGCTGGGCCCTGACAGTAGGGAGAAGTGACTTCTCCCTCCAGTAAAATTAGGGAGAAGTGACAGTCAGATAGGGAGAAGGTATAAAGTAAAATTACGGCATTTTCTGTCAGTTTAGAGGCAAATTAGCCATTACACATACTATTGCCATTAAATGGAAGGAGAAGTACAATGCAGTTGTAGTTGATTGTCACCGCAGCTTGCATTTGTGTGGTGACATAATGAAAGAGTCTCCCTAAAAAAAAAAAAAAAAAAAAAATGTCCTGTACTATTCTATAGCCTTGATAATACATGAGTTTGTGCTCTTTGAAATAGTAACCTGGGCCCAGAATTACAATGCCTCCTTAAAGTTAAGGAAGACTTAAGTTAAGTATTGATTTTTTTTAGGATGCAAAAAATAACGTTTCAAACTGATTAAAATCAAAATAGTTTCATTTTTTCTGAAGATCACAATGATATCTTTGACTACAAGTACCGCATCGATCCAGGCAATATATTTAGCATTTAATATAGCATATTGCCCAGGCCTTAAGTTAAGAGTTCGTAACTGTCACTAACAGGAAAATAATTTTCTTATTTCTTAACCAAAATGCATGTTGTGGGTGCTCAAAAGAACCGTCTCAATGAGACGGTTCTTTTGAGCATCCAAAACATATGCTAAAAATTATGGGTTAGATAAATTTACAATTTTAAGCAGATTTTTTTTGTTTATCTAAACACATGAGTGACTGACTAATAAATAAAGTGTACGGTACATATTTTATGCAATAATAAGGTTTAATAAATTGGCCAGTATGAGATTTTGGCACTCATCACACAGGCAGCTGTCAAAGTCTCACACAAGCCTGCGCATCTGCACAAATACCAGTATCTTCAGTACCTTAACATATAAGGTAGTGAGAGCGCAGTGTCTCCCTGGTAGAGTGCTTGTCTCGAGATTGAGGGGTTGCGTGTTTGAGCCTCACTGGTGTCACTGCATTGTGTCCTTGAGCAAGACACATTAATCTTTGCTTAGTACTGTGGTTCAACCCATGAAGACCCGTCCAGACTTAACTGAAAAATTGTTGACTCGAATGTTAAGAATCAAATCAAAACGTATAAGGTAGGTCTGACCAAATTTCAGCCTATAGCCCTACTACTGTCGTGCCAACCAAGAGTGACAGTGACGTAATACTTTGTTTAGAATTGCTAAGTAAAATACTAACATGTACACCTCACTTGAGCTAAAGTGAATCGATAGATCACTTGTTTATCAATCCTATCCTGTGGATAGGATTGATACACAAGTAATCAATCGATTCTAAGTCACTCTGTGATAACTTTGTAAACAACACATGAAGTAACTGTCACTCTTGACTGGCAGGACAGTAGATAGCAGAGATACATGTTGGAATGAGTTAAGCTTATGTGATAAGTACCCAGAGCTCCCACAGGCTTAAAAGTACTGGAATACAGTGGGATTTCTTGAAAAGTCCTTGACCCCCCCCCCTCTATATGTGTTACCATATTTTACACATTGTATGGAAGTGGCTTGCTGGCACAAGGGTGGGGGGGGATAGATGTTCAGCAGCCCAAAAACCCAGGGCCTACGCCCTCAAAATGCCTTTTCTACCGATTAAGAAATTAATGACAGTAATGAAGTTCTCTAGAACCATCCTCCTTAATTGCTTTCTATTCTGTGCTACTTTAATATAAAGTACATAAAGATTAAAAGTAGAATTAGCAAGGTTAATGCATTTTTTCATAAGAAAAATCTCACTGTTATTTAATGACACATTCTTTTGCAAATGTCCTGTACTAATCTATTTGCATGCTAGGGAATTGTTCGTGTTTTTTTATTTTTGTCTGCTGACTTTCTTCAAAATTAAGTTTTTAAAAATAAACCACCTTGGACCACCATCGGACAGTCAAACAGTTTTGATCCAGATCAAGACCGACATTCTGTTGGTCTTCATCTAGGTTCAAACTGTTTGCAAAAGGCTATTGGCAGACGACAAAATTATCCACTGGCATGCAAAGATTTATAACAGGTAAATACTTAAGTGTTCAATATATTGTCTCATATAGGTAGCTTTCAACTTAGATATACATTTATATGTATACCATAAATATTCGGGCACTTTAAATGCATTTGACATGCTTTGCCCTTTAAACAAAGCAAAAGTAATATTCAAAGGAACTAGTTAGAATCAGTTTTACTTTCCAATGCTAAATGGGACACTTTCATTCATTCATTCAAAAGTAATTATTTCTTTTGTTGAGCTTTCAGTTTTGTATTAATTACGGTAACATGTAGTAAAAAATGTACAGGTAACTTCTAAATTATATCCCCTAATCACTTTATTACAAAACATATTTTGGTTTTAAAACAATTTCATCAATAATCGTGATTCTTTAATACTCTGCATATGATATGTTCAATAGATATCACCATGCCTACCAAATAAATCAAGAAAATGTGCAGAAATCACTTTTGAAAGCAATTTTTATTGTCATGCAATTTCAGACCCCTCCCCTTTTTACCCGCCATATCTCTCGAGTGCGTAGGAATTTTGAAAATATTTTGCTAGCTGGCTCTTGCCATTAGATTCAACTATTGCACTGATACTACATGCACCAAACCAGAAGCTCAAAAACAGCGCTCTAGGAATCAGAAAAATAGGCGTATAAGGCCCAAAGCGTCAATGATCCTTCTACTATTTTCTGTAGGACCTACTATAAAACACTTATATTTGGCAGGTATTCTTATTTTGGGCACTATTGGCGGTATAAACAAAATCGCCAAAATACGAGGCTGCAAAATACAGTTTCGAATTCAGATACACAACAAGCAATAAATGAACACACATCCTTAGTACATGTATGTTGGTCTGTATAGATAAGCTAACTTTTGAACAGTAGAGTTTGTTTCAACATCCAGGAACAAGCAAACCAGGTCTTAAAAGGGGCTACTATTAAAGGTCAAAATATGCTCCCCATATGGTAAGAGTAGCCCCTTTTGCCTTTAAAAGTAGCTCCTATGAAAATAGTAAATAATTTTAAAGGGCATTAAGTGGAGAAACCGCCAAAATTAAACTTCTCCTATATGTCAAGTCTTTTAAGATTGCCAAATTTTTAAGCCGCGAATATTAATATGTTCTTAAAAAGGTTATTTCTTAGAAGCAAAGAATGCACCGAAGAACCCAAACTAGAGTGTGCAAGTTTTCTGGGCCAGACTAGCTAGTTTCGGCCATTAAGGCCTTATCAGTGACCCTTTAATAATTTCAAAGTTCCCATATGAAACCCATGATCCCAAAGGACAAGAAAATAAAATCTACACTAGAGTGAAGGGCAGGGAGACGTTCTACTGCCGCCACACAGTCCCAATCACCAGCTGTAGTGAAGTCAAATATGTTCTTAAAACGGTTATCCTTTGGAAGCAAAGAATGCGCCTAAGAACTGAAACTAGAGTGAGCAAGTTTTCTGGGCCAGACTAGCTAGTTTCGGCAATTAAGGCCTCATCACTGACCCTCTAATAATTTCAAAGTTCCAAGATGAAAGTGTTTTAAAGTAAAACAGAATCAAATTGATGTGCCTTTATTTGGTGCAACAATTACTGCAGCAAATAAAGGCACAGCAATTTTAAACTAATTTTCTTGTACTATATTCTCCATTATTTTAGTCTAACATTTCTTAAATAAAATTCTAATATTTAAATCAGTACTTTAGTCCTTGAAAACAGTAGGAGTACAGGACTTTAGATAAGAATGCGTAATGAAAATGTCTTATTTCTCAACCAAAACATATGTTGTGGTTACTCAAAAGAACTGTCTCAATGAGACGGTTTTTTAGCACCCAAAATATATGTTAAAACTGATGGGTAAGAAAATATTTACATTTTTACGCTGAACTTTTTGTTTATCTAAACCTGTGGGAGTATCTTTAAGAAGTCCTTGAAAAGTCCTTGAATTGTACACAAAATATCATGAACTGGCTCATGTTCTTATATTCTGTCTTTACAGGTTCAACAGTTTATACGTAGAGAAATATTATTAAGTATCAAGGAAGATTATAATCCCGAGTTAGCGAACACACCCAATGGAGGTGTTGTAGCTGTTGTTGATAGTGTACAAACTGATGTAAGTACTAAGTGTAAACAAAAAAATATGTGTGTTTCAGACAGGGCTGTGGAAATACCATGCCCGACTTGCCCGACCTGGTCCCATTTCATTCAGGACAAGATTAAAATTTCAGTTTACTTGTCTTTGGACAAGTGCATAAAAATTTATAAAGTTAATAAAATTTTGTATTTCATATTTTGATTGATTATTATGAGTCAAGTGCAGATCCAGAGGGGGGGGGAGGGGGCAGGGGGTCCGGACCCTACCTGGAAAATTACAAGTTATATGGGGTTCTATAGGGAATAAGCAATTGGACCCCCCCTGGAAAAAGTTGGACCCCCCCCCCCTGGAAAATGTTGGACCCCTCTGGAACCTTGAAAAATGATATATTTTATTTAAATTGACCATTTGACTTCCGTAAAATTAGCTGAGGACTAAAAAAAAAAAAAAAAAAAAAAAAAAGTTGTCAGAGCTTTTTTTGTCAGACTGACCTGGACCCCCCGTCAGAGCTTTTTTTGTCAGACTGACCTGGACCCCCAGTCAGAGCTTTTTTTGTCAGACTGACCTGGACACCCCCCCCCCCCCCCTGAGGAAAATTCCTGGATCCGCGCATGTGAGTTCACATGTTGCATTGAAAACAGTGTGGATCCTGATCAGCTGGCTTTTCTTGAAGCCAGCTGATCTGGATCTACACTGTTTACAAGAGAGTTGATATCTGCATGGTTTCATACTGTTTTCAAAAGTGTAAATTGTTCAAGCACAGAAAGGCATAAGCTTATTTGTTCTTTCGGGCAAGTAAAGTTTTTCTTTGGACAAGTACATTATGGCCATTAACTTGTCCCTAGACAAGTTGAAAATTTTACTATTTCCACACCCCTGGTTTCAGGGTACAGTAAAACCTGTGTAAAACGGCCACTCTCAAAAAGACCAAAAAATTGGTTTTCAAGACCGTGGAGCATTCTGCAATGCTTTTGACCTTCATTTTGCTACCAATTGTTATTAAGATCTTTGTTTTGTCTATTTTTGAGTGGCCGTTTTACTGTACTTGAAATTTTAAAATAGGGATGGAGAAATTGGGGAAAGGATATGACCGAACTGGGAAATCCCTTGAAAATCAGCTAAAATGCTTAAGAAATTTAGGGTCGGGGGCCAAAAATTAGGCAAGGTAGGGAAACCTGAAACACAATTATTTTTTTTATTCTAAACCCAAACAAATTTTTGGGCATAAAATTTTGAATATTTCTTATCCATGTCAGGTTGGTGTGAGGTCTGACTATAAACTTGTCATTAGAACCCTATCACACCTGAACAATGTAGGGACAGGCAGTGGCTCAGTGGTAGAGTGCTTGACCTGAGACTGATGGGTTGTGGGTTCGATCCTCACCAGTGTCACTGAGTTGTGTCCTTGAGAAAGACACATTTATCCTTGCTTAGTACTGGTTCAACCCAGCAAGACGCATATGCACAGTCTGATCAGAGCCTTTGCTAGTCACTTGAATATTCTATGAGTGTTAAGCTACTGACTGAACATCATTTGGAGTTTCTAACCTTAAAAGGAGGCCACAAGGGCTTGTTATACCTGCTTTTTTCTTTAGAAAAAAAGGGGGTATTATTTTCGTATCAAAGTCGGTCCGTCGTCCGTCCGTGTGTACGTCCGTCCGTCACGTTTCTTGTAAATGTATCTCCTCCTAAACCGTTAGAGGTAGCAACTTCAAACTTTGTAGTTGAATAGGTCACATGATGTAGGGGGTACTTGGCAACATTTTGTGTGACCTTGACCAAGGTCAAGGTCAAAGGTCAAATATTGTATTTTCTTGTCATTGTATCTCCTCCTAAACGGTTAGACTTAGCAACTTCAAACTTTGTAGCTGAATAGGTCACATGATGTAGAGGGTACTGGGTAACATTTTGTGTGACCTTGCTTGTAATTGCATCTCCTCCTAAACCTTTTGACGTAGCAACTTCAAACTTTGTAGCTGGATAGGTCACATGATGTAGAGGGTACTGGGCAAAATTTTGTGTGACCTTGACCCCAAGGTCAAAGGTCAAATATTGAATTTTCTTGTAAATGCTTCTCCTAAAGCTTTTGACGTAGTAACTTCAAACTCTGTAGGTGCATAGGTCACATGATGTAGAGGGCACTGGACAACATTTAGTGTGACCTTGACCTGAAGGTCAAGGTCAAATAATGTACTTGTAAATGCATCTTCTAACTTTTTGGAGGTAGCAACTTCAAACTTTGCAGGTGCAAAGGTCATATGATTTAGAGGGCACTAGACAACATTTGGTGTGACCTTGACCCATAGGTCAAGGTCATATAGTGTATTTTTTTGTAAATGCTTCTTCTCCTTAACGGTTGGACATAGCAACTTCAAACTTTACAGGTGCATATTATGTTGAAGGTACTGAGCAACATTTTGTGTGACCTTGAGCCCAAGGTAAAGGTTATAGGTCAAAAAGCAGGTATTTGCGATGGTGTACCATCGACTTCTGCTCTAGTCTGAGTCTACAATTGTCATAATGCCACATTGTTGGAAATCACATGTCACGGCTCCAGTCATTCTAATATACATTAGTTATTTTAATCAAAGTTTTTCTACTTAATATTTGGTCTCTTGTTTTTCTTTCTGTCAATTTTCAACTTTCATTGTGACTTATGTGGTTACCTTAAGGCTGAAAGGGCCTCGTAACCCTTGCCCCCAGAGCTATTTCACTAAATCAAATTGCTTAGGGTTGTGCATAATTAGTGCTTTTTTTTTTTTTTTTTTTTAACAAAAAACATTGCTAAATTTGATTCTGTTGGTGATGTTTTGTTACTATGAGGGTTTAATTTGGTATTTATTATATTTCAGCTCGAGTGTTGCGGTGTTGACAATCTCACAGACTGGTTTTATATCCCGGCATGGCCTGATAAAGCCAATGTACCATCATTATGTTGTGTGAACCAGTCATTTGGGTGTGGGGAAGCCAAGTGATGTTACTATGAGGGTTTAATTTGGTATTTATTTTATTTCAGCTGGAGTGTTGCGGTGTTGACAATCTAACAGACTGGTTTTATATCCCAGCATGGCCTGATAAAGCCAATGTACCATCATCATGTTGTGTGAACCAGTCATTTGGGTGTGGGGAAGCCAATAGTGATGCTGCTTGGTACACAAGGGTGAGTACACCATCACGTGTGACAGTTTTATCGATTTTGCCTGAATTCAGGAATTTTTGACTGACTTTTCATAGAAAGTCATCCCAAAATTCCTTAATTAGGCATGAGGTCATGCTGAAAAAAAGTATTTGGTATTCTGCTTCCTTCTGGGAAGTTTTGTTTGTTTGTTTTGTTGCTTTACATCCCAAGTTATACCGGGCCGCGTAGCGCAGTCGGTAACGTGTCTGGCAACAGATTCGAGTCTGACTGCAGATCCAGGGGTTGCGAGTTTGATCCCGGCCCGGTCCCATACTTATGTGGAGATTGATTATGAAATTATTTCTACGGTCATTCTCCTCCCTTCCGCTGAATCATTCAAGAAGGGTTGTTGTCAGTTACAAGCGAAAGTATGTGCACGAAGTACTGGTTTACCGCTTGTTCAAGCTTGCCCAGGAAAAAATGTGGTTAGGTAAACTGACCGTCCTGCCATGACCATAGCTGTTGTCTTGAGACGTAAAGCAACAAAACGAACAAACACATGTGACATTTTATGGATTATTCCTGATTCTAACACATTCTGCCTATATAGCTAATGATAAAGTCTAGTTATGTATTGAGTAACAAATCACTAAACCATCACTGCACAGACTAGTGTGATGTCCAGGGCTCACCCTACCATTAGCCATTGTAGCCATTTGCTACTGAAAATGTAGAGTGGCTACAAATATAAGTCATTGGCTAAAAGTTCAGTCTAGGTGGTTCAAAAATTACATATTTGCGAAAAAGCATATTTTGATCAGCTTTTGGATTTTCCAATATTGCTTTTCTTATTCCTTCACACTTTTTTTATTGTTCCATATTTTACTCTTTGTATGCTGGATTTTTTCAATACCATCAGGGTGTCAAAACAGTTTGGATGCAGATCAGGCCCGACTTTGTCGGGCCTGATCTTGGTCCAAACCATTTGCAAAGGTTATCATAAGACAACAAAATTCGCCCCTAGCGGGCAAAGAATTTAACACAAAACAACTTGGTGGTACTTCTTTCTGGCTAAAACCTTGGCTAAAATTAATTTCCATTTGGCTAAACTGTTGGCTTCAACAAAATCTGAGCCAGAATAAGCCCTGGATGTCCCTTAACATCATTCAGCCACAAGTTTGATTTGTTATGGCATCATCTATCCCATAAAGCTTTGTAATATTGACATTAGACGGCATTCTTCTATCATTTTCACAAGTGAAGTGATGCTTAATATACATGTGTCACTGTCTGTCAGTCAGTTCCGTAGAGGGTATGGGGCGATGCGAAAAAATGGTTTGCTGCTTCCTACTGGGAGGTTTTAGATTTTGGTAGGGAGGTTACACTTTTTGCATTTGCATGGTGAGAATGAACAGTTTCACTTGGATACTTACAAACAAGATTACAATGTGTCTGAATTTATCTAACCCTTAATGCGCCAATCGCAACAAAATTCGTCTGCTTTTGTCGTCTGCTGAAATGTTTAAGAAGCCTCTATGGCAAACAGTTTGACCCCAGATCAGACTATAGGAGCAGTATGTTCTGGGTCCACGCTGTTTGCTTCTATACTTAATTTGTCAGTAATGCTAGGCAACTATTTGCAGCAGACAACTTCAGCAGACAACATTTTCAGATGCTTTTTTTTCTTGGCGCTTTAAGGGTTAAAAAGTATGGCTGTAAAAAGGTGTTCTTCATTCAGACCATGCAGTTAGAACATTAAGTACCATTTTTAACCGAAATATTTGAACAGATATGCTTGAGCAAATAGTGTGAACCCAGATAAGGCCACTCCTGAGAGGGGTCTGATCTAGGTTTCCACTACAGGCTATCTATCAGATTGTAAAACAGGCTACGTAGAGCTTGTTTTTATGACATGGTAATGAGGTTATTCTTATCTTGCTGAACTCCTGGTTGTATTCTTTTTTAGAAAACAGTGTAGATCCCAATCATCTGGCTTCTGGCAAAGCCATCTGATCAAGATCTACACAGCTTTCCAGGCAGCTTCAGAATCCACTGTATTATTTGAAATCATGCAATTGAACTGGCTGCTGAACAGAATTTATTCAGCAGAAAAGAGTTATGGTGTTGGGATATAGGCCCAGATAAGAAAATTTTATGAGCGTAAAACTGTTATTATTTCCTTACCCAT
Source organism: Loripinus fragilis (assembly GCA_964019695.1). Taxonomy (NCBI): domain Eukaryota; kingdom Metazoa; phylum Mollusca; class Bivalvia; order Lucinida; family Lucinidae; genus Loripinus; species Loripinus fragilis. The sequence goes on from OZ026519.1 coordinate 80,467,313, forward strand.
CAATTTAAACATGTGTTTTGGGTGCGGTTCTTTTGAGTACACACAACATATGTTTTGGTTGAGAAATAAGAAAGTTACTTTTTGGTACACACTCTTATTCGGGTAAACAAAGTACATGTAAATTAT